>VZSZ01008382.1:274486-448064 GCA_013398815.1 Ibidorhyncha struthersii
TGGCAGAGGGCTTCTCCCGCCCGATGCCCGGCGGCTCGGCGGTGACCGAGAGAGGCGACCCCAGCCCACCGGGGGGGGGGTCTCCGGCCTCCTCCCGGTGGGGGGGACCTGCGGAAACTTTCAGGGAAGCCTCCTGCCGCCGCCGCGCCGGGGTCGGTCAGGCTGCCGGCGCTGAGCCAAGCCCTTGGGTTGAGTCCCCTCACCCAGGCCGGTGAGAAGGAGCCGGAGGGGACCGGAGGGGGGGGCGGGGGGGTCCCTCCCGCTGGGTCCCGCCGCCGGGAAGGCAGCGGGGTCGCAGGGCGGGCGGAGCTGCCAGCGAGCGCCCGGTATTTTCGGCGCAGCCCCGAGCTGCGGCAGCGGCGCGCACAGCCGGGAGGAGGCAACTCCGGATTTGCCGTTTCCATTTCGGCGCTACCTTTCCACAATCGGCCAGTAGAAGTTTAGGCACTGGAGTAAGCGTTGTGACTAGAGCTTGAAAACTCCTTTTACCTGCTGCAGCCGCAGAAAAGTTGTTGAGCAGTGCCTCCTAATGCTTTCGTAAAGGTGATCCTGCAGGTCTTTTAACTTGCTATTACCATTTGCATGCTATGTAAATAATGTATTCGTGTTGGGTATGGAAAAACGACACTTGATTTTTACTGCGTGGAGTCCTGCTGGCAAATCCATCCCAGCGGTAGTTACAGAATTTGAGTCCTCTTCAGAGAAGACAGCAGTCAGTTTAACACAGGCTAAATCTTGAGCGTGCATTAAATGGGAAGAAGAGAGGTTTATGGAACTAGCGTTTCCTGAGACAGCAATCTTTGGTGGTGATCAAAAAGCATGTTAACACGGAATGAAGACAACAGTCTGCCCAAGTCAGCGGTCATTTCCTAAGGGAGATTAGATACGCTCAGAGTGCACAGTAGCATATTTCATTAGGAAAGTTTGTCTAGTTTTAACCTAGAATTAGTGGTAAGTTTTCAAAAGAGTAGGTTTCTGCCAAGGTAAAGATGAGCTGTTCAGGTACAGAAAGATTTAGAACCCATCCCCGACTCCACTATATATTTGGGTTTCAGCATAGGGCAGATAAACATCTAATCTCTTTGTGCCTCTGCTTCCAATCCAGAAAAACGGGCTGATAATTTTCTTTTACAGCGTGACACTGTTGATGAATTCATTACAGTTTTTTTCATTTCTTTATTGTTACCATGCTGAATTACCTTGGAGTTCTTGTGTTACCCTCTGAGCTTTGTCAGACTGTTTTATATGCATATTGTAATAGTCTCTTCCTGTAAAAGGTTATAATTCAAGTAATAGACAAACAGGGAAAGGGAGGAAGGCTGTAACAACAAAAAAAAATAAAGGACCACACTCACTGAAAGGATATTTTCTATATCACCTAGCAGTCGGTGATCAACCAAAGCTGCTTCCACAGGCTACGCATTTAGCAAATAGGGCCAGGAAATTAAAATGTTATGGCAGATTTCCTCCTTAGAACAGATGAGAGGTTTAGTCTCCTGGGGAGAAGCCCTGGAAAGTGTGAAAGAGCAGTCTGTCATCGCAGTTACCTACCTTATGGAAAACACTTCTGGTCTTTCTCCACCTTGAGCTCCATCACAGTCCACCGTTAGTCATCACAGGAAAGCATTAGTGGATGACCTGCGTCCCGTTACCTTACTGATAGTTATGCAGAGGGGATAAGACTCTTGGGCCTAATTAGGTTTCTTTACCACCTTGGCATCAGGCACCTTTTCTCTCCGTCCCTGATCGGAGTTCTTGAACCTGCCCTTGTGTTTAACCAAGCCCGGCTATAGCGGAATAATGCCCTTTTCATCTCTTCCTTTATGTTGGCAATTTGCAAGTGTATTGCTGCTGACATTGACCTCAGTATGGTTTGGGAAGACTTTTCTATGAAATTCAGAGTTTAATAATTTAAACTCATTAATAACTTAAGTCCATAACCCATAAGAAAGAGTGTTTTTATTAGGCTTGCCCATTTCCAACATAGTACCAACTTCTGATTTACCAGGTAAGAACTGGTTAGCCATGGACCGTTAGCACATTGAGTGGTAGGTTTCTAAAGCACAACTGCAAACCACATTCAGTCTTTTATGGCCTACCTCATTTGCATTTCTAAATGCTTGAGGATGAACACAGGCTCCTGACATAGGTCTCTGAAAACCTGTTTCTTCACAGGGAATCTACGGAAAATAGTGTTGGTCATCCCAGCTCTTCACAGGATTTGGTTCCACCCACCCAGCAGGATTGTCTTTCACCAGGACTACTGTTCTGTGTACACGGAAATAGCAACAACTGAAGCATAAATGACGCCTTTCCAGTCTAGCATGAATGGAGGAGTCTCACCATCTTCTGCATGTGACAAATGGCTGTTAAGTGCTGTTTAATCTGGAATTTTATGGAATATCTGCTGTGCTTTCTATAGGTCCAGCCCTGAGAAGAATCACCCCGTTCAGCATGACAATAGCTTGGCTGCTGGCCGAAACAACCGGAATTTGGAAATATGCAGAATCAGATCCAGCCTCAGCCGCTGAGGTTGCTGGGTAAAGAAGTGCTCTGCACCAGCCTGGAAAATTGAAGAAATTCTCCTATGAAACCGTCTAAGCTGTGAAGGCAAACACCAGTGTGTAACCTAATAGAAAGGTAACACACTGATCCCATCTAAAGTGTTACAGACTTGGAATGTGTGGAGGCCTTTGCTGGCACGGGGGCCCACTCTGTAGCCTTAGCTCAGTCAACTCCACTCCCCTTGGTCTTTTTTGGGGACACAGTGTAATAGATACAAGCTTTCTTAACCTACTTCAGGCAGATAGAAATAATAAAAAAAAAAGGAGTTAAAATTGAAGTATATACAATCAAGAAACTGAAAAGGTGCCCTCAAGCTTCCTTAGGTTTTATTTGCAGAAGTACTTGATTGTAGAGGAATTGCTTCTCTACAGAAAAGAAAAACCTTGCAAAGTTGCAAGATCTACAGAAAAATACGAGAATTACTTTGATATTGAGGAAGGACATGGAGATTACTACTCCTTTAGAGATCTTCCCTATCTTCGATACCACAAAATGTACTAGGTTTTATTCTGTGACTGAGAACTCATATATTCTAATCTCAGAGCACAACCACAACTGAGTATTAATACTTTAATATTGGATCAAAGTACATACTTTGAATTTCTAATTGAGCCTTCTTATGCTTAACAGTTACCAAAGTGACTGTCGGTTTCTTTTAAACACCATACATCCTTTGTGCTTTATACAAATGACAAGGAGAACTTTTGTGGTTGTTCAGTATTAGTAATCAGCAAGTAAGCGAATGACTCAATCGAGACTTATGTCCACAGGGACACCTGTACCACTGTGGAGCTGCTTTTATTTCCTTGAGCACCGTAAGAGCACAGGATTCAGCTGCATTTTTTTCATTTACATGGTCCGGCTCTAAAGATTAATCTGCAAAAATCAGTTTCCGTATAACTGTTTGATTCTCCATAATATATTAGTACAGGCTGGGATTTTAGGGATAACGATGCTATTATATAGTAAAGTCACTAACTGTCCAGTTCATTTGGCAGACTGATTGGCAGACCAGCTGGGGGTAAATGCAATATTCTGGGTAAACAGAGATATCTCCAAATTATATGTATTAAAAATATATATATTTATTGAATTGAAATTCAATTATTTATTGAAATGAAGGTATGAGTAGCTCAGTACCTCATTACGGTGCTTCTTTAAAAAAAACAGCCAGGTGGCTTCAGCCTATTGGAAATCTGTTGAAAAAGTGCCAGCGAAGGAGGTTAGAGTTGCATGGTTGTGTCTGAGATTGGTTTGCGCAGAAGGAGCTATGGAGACAAGCAGATAGACAAAGCTAGTGTGTAGTCTGTTTTCACTGGAAGGAAAGTGGGCTTTGTTCATCTGACTACCATCGTGGTCTGAAATCCTGATGGAGAGAAGGAATAACAGATTTTTACTGAAAGCCTAAAACTGCTTCTGTCTGCTGGTGTCTTTGCTGGTTTACTTTGCAGTAAAATGAGAGTTTTGTTCCCATTAGGATTTTACACAGTATAATTAGCATGCAAAAGATACTCTGTTTTACCAAGAAAAGTTTTTGGGAGGGAAGACAAGCCCAAAATAGGAAGTTGCAGTGAGGCTGTTAAAACTCGATCAGAGCCTGTAAAAATATAGTTGTAGCTGCTAAAAAGTAAATGTCCGTTTCTTGACTTAAATGAAAGCTTCTTGCTACTCTTCTTTCAATATGCAACAGTTTTAAAGCAGTCTAAAATGAGCATCTGAAGATCTCACTGGCACGAGGGAATTCTCAGCTAGAAAAAAATGGAACATGGAGAACATAACTTGGGAAAAACTGATGCTGCTGGAGGTCTGTGATCCTTGGCAATCCTGCTTTGGCTTCTGATGACCCTCCAGATGTTAACAGACGTTAACAGAAATGTGAGGCTCCTTGAAACTCTTCTAAAGTTTTTGCAGCCACTAAGGTTCCAAGAAGATCAGAGGACAGCAGCAATTCAAAGAATTTTTTTGGTCTTAACTCACTTTTTTTTTTTTCTCATGTGTGCTAAGAGGAGTCTGATTCATCTGGGATTGCACTCAAAAACACTATATCTGCTTTTGAGGAACTAGTTACATGCGTGATCTTGAAAATTATTCAGTTGTCCAGATCAGAGAGGCCTGCGGGAGTACACTGCAATTACTCTGATGACATGCCTCTGTTTCCTTCTATGGTGGAGAGGCTGCAGGGATGAATGGTGCCCATCCAGCTCTGGTCTTGGCATTCAGTCAGAAAGAGACCAGAGTATATACTGGGATGGACAAATCGGCTGTTTTCCGAGCCTCGAGTTTGCATGTAACCATAGTACGCCGTGCTGTGGTAGTTGCTAGTGGTTACGTTAAACAGTGTTCAGCACGGCTCAGTTTACCAGAGTCCAATCAGCGCCTTTGTCCTGTTCCTGAAATGATGGAATACCCAACCTGCAAGGACAATTTACTCTTATTTGCAGAGGTTTCTCTGCTGGATTTGGTTGGAAGACTGGAGAGCAGCGCTCAACTCTCTGTTCAGCTGGTGCAGTTAGCAGTCCTAACGCTGAAGAATACTCTTTTCCTGAAGTCTGCCAGCCCTATACCGTGGAGTCCCCCCTAACATGTTAGATGACAAAAGAAGATTTATCCTACAGATACTGATTTCTTCAAGATGCTGTAGTTGATATGACTTCTAGGGATGAAATTCTATCCCCACATTTACAGTAGGGGATATTTCAGTATCCACAGGCTTCCAGTCATGAAGGAAGAGGAAGATTTGTCATTACTTCTTAAACAGGAATACCAGAGGCACTGGCATGACTGCTCAAAAGTACTGGAGCTCACACTTCCAAGGAGCATATTCACAGACAGTGTAAAACACAATGCCTACAGCATTACAAAGAATTATAGTTACTGTATTAAATAATCATTATTTCCCTAATAGTCATATGATTTTTAACTTTCCTCACATTTTGCCCTGTTTTCCACTTTGGGAGAAAAAAAATGACAATTATAGACTACAGTCAGCAGGCCAGGCAATGTTGGAGGTAGGCAGATACAAGCTGATACATCATCTTGGACATCTACAGTGCTACTGGATGTTTATTACAGGACAAGAAAACCACTGCTTATTATGTCTGAAATTCAGTTGTTTGCCTGTCATGAGATCAGTTTGTGTAGCCTAATGCATTAATTATGGTTATACAAGCTCAAAAAACCCCATGTTATTTTGCTTCTACAATTCAATTTCCAAAGAAAATAACATAGTTTATCATTTTTACCATACTTAACTAGCTCCTCGTCATATTCATATTTTGATTCCAGTAATTTAGAGGTGATAAATGTATGAAAAATAAATACCTCTGTTCCCAGATTTGTTGCTACATCTCTCAATTTGCATTAGTCTATGTCATCCTATTCGCAGTAATTACAGCCCAAGGGAGTTTCATGATAAAAGGGGTTCATTCGAAAACAAAAAGCTGCGTAAATGGGATTGGATATAAATATTCACTATTTACAGGGAAAACTGAGACTATTCCTGCTCAATGAAAAATTGTTTGTTTGTTTTTTTTTTATATATAGTGCATTTAGTCTGAAGAAAGGGAGAGGTATAGTATCAGGTACAGTGGTCTTTGTTTGATGAAGTCTGATTGCATTAGGAGTGTAAGAAGGACTAAAACGTAGGTAGGAGTACCAGGACTTCCCAGGCTAAGCCTCCTGACATCAAGAGAAACTCTATTGTTCAGTTCTTTTGAAGGTTTATCCATTTCCAGCATAAAATGAGTTATGCTGCTCTTCTATGGCAATGTGTAGAATTTGACTCACCTCATGGTTGGAAACCTTCTTTAAATTTGAAGCCTAATATATTCATTGTTAATTCATACATGTTTATTCTTGGGCCAAAGCTAGCTATCCTTTACCATAAATAGCTCTTTCCTTTCCCTACTGCTTTTTGATGCTGCTGCCCAGCCTACTGGCAGTATGTACGCGAATAAAACAGAGGCGAAGCATGGGCTCAAGTGCTGGCATGTGCTGGTCTCTGGAGTTTAATTTTTAGCACTTGGATTGGCCCAGTTTTCATCCAGCCAGCTGGTGTTTGCCAGATCTGAGCTTAGCCAGAGGAAGAGTACAAGCCAGGATCCGTTTCCAGTAGGCAGTTCCCCTCTGTTCTGGGGACGGAAGAGAGCTGAGCTGTGTGGATGCAATCCATCCTCTGCCACTTACCCTGGGGCCAGAGAATGGGTCCAGGCCTAAAGCTGTGGTTTGGATTGCCTCTTTTAATGCACGCACTAAAAATATAATTTGCAAGTTCTATCTGGAAAAAAAAAAAAAATTGGTAAAACAGGTGTTCAGGAAATGCCCAACCGCAGCACCTGTGCAGTAAAAGTCAACTTTAATTCTGGAATTTCCTCCCTTTTGAGGTTTGGAAATGCAATCAAAGCTTTCTATTAACATGAAAAAAAGTGAGAATGCAGAAATGACCTCATGCTAAAGTATTCTCTTATTGACTAGAAGGTCCTCTGCTGTTGGAGCTCACTGAGGGAGTGAGATATGACTGTGCCAACAAGACGTTATGGTGCACTGAGAAACTGTCTGCTCTTGTTATCCCTGTGTATTACTGTGGGGAAACACTCAGCTAAAGCTTTTAAACTGCTGAAGAAGGACAGATGGGGGCACCAGACAATGAGTCCAGACCTTTTGCAGGAGACCATGGATTTGCTTTAGATACCTCTTTAAGGATAAAGAGAGAGGAAAGATAGAAAGTTAATGATTTTTCCCCATTTAAAAGAACTCAGTGTGACTAGAGTGTTTTTGGTGTGGCTGTAGAGACCCTGATCAGAACTGGAGTTCCCAGTTAGAATGCTGAGAAATGTTTGAAATTAGTTTTGTGCGATAGTTTAAATCCCCCCAATTGACTGCTCGGTTTACTTTACTATGTTCTTACTTACATAAGAAAATACAGAATTAAACTATTTTGCTTTGATTTTCAGTTTCATTGCGATGGCAGTACTAGTCCACACACAAGCCTTGAGCTCTGACAGCACAGATAATCAAGAAATGTAAAGACGAGATTTCCCTCCGCCTCCCAGCTTTGGAAATAATCCAAAATGGAGAGCTGTGACACATACATAAGCCTGAGTCATTCCTCAGACCAGTCTCATGTGGGGTTAATCACAACATTGTTCTCCTACTGGACATGAAAAAAGTGCCACCTGTATGGTGAAAGGATGATGTATTTTCCTGTTCTTTTCTCTTAAGGCTTTGTAAACAGTAGCAATTTTCATTTAATATATTCAATCTATTAAGTCATTCACTACTTTTAAAGAGTATGTATAGAAAGGAAATGTAGTTCAGTCTGCTTTCATTTATGATGTAATATGAGTTCAAAGTATTGTTTTTAGAAGGACGTATTCATGTGACAACTCTTTCCCCAGAGTTTCCAGCTCTGGAGGACTGTGCTGAATGAGTTTCATTTTCTTTCTGTTTCTCTGCATCGTGCAATATTGTCTAACAGTCATCATCCTCAGCTGTTTCAGAAGGATGATTTGCCATATTTTCTCCCTTAGTCCTAGATTTATCGAATTATTATTTCAGAAAGCATTAGGAAAGTGAGCGAGAGAAAGAGAGATAAAATGTAATACAGATATTTTTTGTTATCCATTTAATTTTAGTCTTATTTAATTTTTTTGAAGTTATTCCTCAATTATTGTATTGCTATCAATTTCACAAGCTAACTATGCATCTTGTAAAATGCAAGTACTTTTTTATTTTTAAAAAACTGCCTTTCAATATCATTTCATTACCTTGTGGTCTTTAATTATTGTAGAATTTACAGAAGACCACTTAGTATATTTTTGGTGCTTCATCGTTTGTTACATAACTAACACATACCTGCTCTAGACTAACGATTTAATCTTTTTAGTGCCTTTTTATAGGAAAATCATACCATGACTTGGATAAATTCCATCATCTATCTTTTATCACAGCTTACCCTGGTAAAAAGAGGCTGAAAGAAGGCGTGTTTGTTCTGACAGACAGGAGCCGAGCTTATGTAGTGATGCAGACACCACACTTCAGGCCAGTACTGGAAATGATGTGGTTAAATCTGACAGGAGCCAGCTGCTAAAAATTGCCATCAACAAATCCTGCTGCCCCTAATGGCAGCCTTTCCCCTTGAGCTTTGGCTCTCTGTGCTCAAATGGTCCTTCTTCCTCCTCTGTTAGACTGAACCCTAGCCGTGCCCCCTTCCCTGTGCGTCCGTTTGTCTGTGCAGGAGAAGGAGGAGTGTATCCTTGCCAACTTCTTGCCTCCTGGCCCTGGCCCTGAAATTGGTTGCTGTTCCCTTGGCAGCGCATGATCCTGGAGCTCTACAGCTGTACGCTGCAGCTAGTGACAAATAGACAGCTTCAAGCTGCTTGCTTCATCTTCCCTAATGCATTTACTCTCTCAACACATTCATTTTCTTTGTAAAATGGAATATTAAATCCAATTCTACAAGGCAGAAATCCCAAATGTGGAAAACAATGGTTTTCTTTAGGGCTTGAAATAACACTTTTTCAGCAAAAAGAAGCTTTGTAAATGAAATAAAGCAAGATCAGCTGTGCTTTTTACTATTTCAGAGACACCTGTAGCTGTAGAAAAGGTAGATATGGCAGCTGGTCCACCATACGCCCTGCAGCGATAGGGAAGTGTTGAGGCACAGAGCCCTCCTAAGTTCTCGGCTTTAATAATGGATGAAGAGTTCTGTTGACCCTGGCTTAAGAAAAGGTTATTCATTTTGAACACCAGTGAAGAAGGCTTATTTTGGAGAATGGAGAGTCTGTTTTGTGGAAGAGGATAAAAATACCTTGGTTTGCTTAGCCTGGTAGGCCAAAGGCTAAGACTAGGATGGGCAGGATGTGTAGATATAAACTGGCCAATAGCCAGCTTAACCTGGAAACAAGCAAACCACACAGGGCTGATATTGTGGCTCGGCCTTCCGGAAGGAGCAGGGGGAAGAAATCATACTTACATGGAGTTTAGTCAGTGTATGAAGGGGATGATACATTGCGCTTGTAGGAGAGAATAGCAGGTGACAAGATCTGGAGACCAAGGCCACCTCTTGCTGTCCTGTCAGAAGGGGAATAGTAATCCTAACTGTCTGGTGAATGTTAGTGCACGAAATTCTTTAATCTCTGGTTTTCTCAACAAATGAATATCCAAGTATGCCCCTATAGACCGGTATGTGATGCCTCTCTGCAACGATGAGAAACATTACCCTCTCAAGCATTGTCACCGATGTCCTTTACAATCTCCTGTTTGTTCTTTCAGCAGTAGAACCACCTGACATGATTTTTATGTGGGTGGTAGTGAGTGATACAAAGGAGATAAGGACAAAGGGAGTTTCCCCTAGCCTGCACAAGGTAGTTGCACATCTCTTTGTTACTGTAAGGATCAGTAGGTGATGTAAGTTCTTCATAAATCATATGTTACCATGCTGTGAATCAGGAAAAAGCCTTCATTACATAGTAAAGGTAAGATACAAATGGAATGTATTATGTTGGAAGGAGTCGGGAATATCTGAAACTTGTGTTTTTACAAGACAATAATGCCGACAAAAAGTGATCTTTCAAAATATGTATGAATGTGTCCATACATTTATAACAAGAGAGACTGATCCTTTGCTGGTGCTGGGATATGAGCTGGATCCCCAGCAGTCTAAAACCCTTCTCTCTGTGCTTTCCTTGTGTCTAGAGGAGATATGACATATGTCAGGCTTTGAATGTTTCAGGCACGTTCAGATATCTTCAAGCACGCCTACCTGTTTCAATGCCCTGAGAGGGTGGAAGGGTACTACAAACAGAAGAACTTAGAATGGTCTGGGGAACTGATCCTATCTCTGACCCAGAAGGGAAATGTTATGGGACAGATTTAGAAATGGGTCTCACCTCTGTTCATTTTACAAAACCTGCACTAACTGTTGGCTAAAGCATGGGATTAAAAAGGACTGCACTCAGTTTTAAGAAATTTGTTTTCACAATTGCCAGTTTTCCTGGGGTAACTGGAGTAATGAAAAAAGGCTGCAAAACTAAATGGGTTAAAGCAAAACATGTTCATCCTATTGAAAAATTCCTTTAGCCAACTGAAGCTCTTATTTCAAGCAATTTCAGCTCCACATTGGATTTTCTTGTATGGTAAACTAATGGAAAATTCCTTTGTATTTTTGATCTTTTCCATTTGCTTTTTAAGATAAATCTAAATGTACAGATATCAAATATTATATATTCTATTCGCTGTATGTATGTCTGTGTATTTATTTCTAATTGCTGTTTCTGTGGGTGCCACAATAATAAATTAGGTCTCTGGCCAGCTATTCCAACAATTTCATTTTACTCAGTGGAAATATTCTTGATTTATATACATGGTCACATGATCAGGATTTGACCTTCTGTTTAGTTTTTTGTTATGCTATATGTACAATAACAATATAATGAACTTGTGCCATTTCAATGGCTGTGCTGACATTAACAAATGGTCCTGGAACACAGCAAAGATTCCTCAGCAAGATAAGATACTATAAATTTAGCTACTAGAGCACTGCCAGTGACAATGCTGAGGTTTGATTTTTAAACAGAATAGCTGTGTTAATCCAATCTCCATTGAATGCACGAAGGAAGAAATCATGGTGATTAGGAAGAGACAAATGACAACATTCACTTCTGGAATTCTGGGCCCATGTAAGCGTCCAGTAACCGTCTTTAGGTTTCTTACTTGGCAGAAAAGGAATTATATACAAGGGGAACTTGCATACTGGAAGGAGGCTCCGCTCTGTCTCCAGACATACAGAACATCTACAGGATGAGTGGAAACAGGTTTATAATAATTATACAGGGAGCTGGAAGCAGCCTGGTTGCCTAATGTGTTCCATTTTCATTTTACATTTTTCTTGTATCTTTGTTAAATGTTCTAATACCTCCTCTAAGGCTGCTACAATCAACAATTTAGCCTAGAAAAATGTGTTTTCCTTTGTCTTATGAAACTCTCTTGGAGTTTGTCTCCATTAGAAACTGCAAAAAATGCAGTTTCTTTTCTGGGACTTGTATTCCCCAGGAAAACTTTAGCAATCTGCTAAAATACTAGCTGAACATGAACAACCTGAGAGTGAATCTGTTCTGCTCTGTAGAGGTACATGCAGAACTGCAAATGCCCTGAAGCTTTCGGAGCCATAGTGGAAGTGGAAGGTAAAGGATGGGTATATTGTCTCTGCTTTCCAGACTCAGCAAAGCACAAGCTTCTAATGATGGGAAAGAAAGGGAAACAGGATGGACTTGGCTTTCTGGAATGGTGGTGGCGGTGGTGGCTCATTTTCTGCTGTGGAATAGAAGCTGGCCTTAGCTGCTAGCTATTCAGATGAGACTGGCAGCTCAAGCTCAGGTCTGCCTGTATGCTGAAGAACTGAGTTTAGGGCCTGGATTTATGTCCCTGGACACGTCACTTAATTTACAAATCCGGAAATTCTCCACCACCACCACCCACCCCCCTTTTTAAAAAAAAGGTAGGAAATTCTCTACAGAAAGCATGCCCACTAGGCTGCATTGTATAAATGTTGCAGAATTTAATAAATGGTACATAATCTGTGTCTGTTGAAACCACACTTACGTGCTTTTGATGAATTAATTGTACTCAGTGTCTAATTATATGTCCATCTACTGTTTGCCCTTTCATTTAATGTGTAGGACAGATGCATAAAGAGATAAAATGTCTGACTAACCAATGCACATGCAGAACTAAAGATTAATTGGTTATTTTCTCAGATTCTTAGTCCTTGCTTTTGCATCCTGAAAATATTTTAATAAAAGCAGGATAGCATTGGTTTTAGTATTTCATAGGCTGGAAAATGCGTGCCAGAACAGCTGTAATATCTGCATATGCTTTACAAAGATAACTTTCGCTTTGTAATTCTGGAGGTTCCTTATATAGTGACACTTTATATTAGTGTTTCTTGAGGGAGCAGAGATAATAAAGATTCTTTGCCCAGAACATATTTTCCTTCCCTGTGTGTGTATTTATAATATTTAATCCAGTCTCTAAGTATGTATCACTCACTACAAACAAAAAAGTTAAAGTATGTTAATTATCACACAGATTTATTAGTGTTTTTGAACAGAGTAAAAACAGAGGAGAAGAGGAAAATAGTCACCTTAGAACAGGAATCCCCAGGAAGCTAGAATAGGAATCCCCAGGCACCCCATCATTTTACAAATTTTAAAGCAAGCAGCGTTTTTATGACATTGGGTGTCAAAGAGCAGAATGTGATAATATAAATACACCAAAAGGAATTAATTGCCTGGTGTGTCAAATGCAGTTTGAAATGCCCCCTGAGCACAGAAAGAGTGCTCTTTGGCAAAAGTTCATTAAACCGATGGATTTTAAGTCTTGCTTGTATGTTGATACTGTTTTTGAATCCTATACTTTGATCCTGGTGTAGAAATTACTTGTTTTTTTTTAAATGCAAAAATAATAAAACCCAACATTTTAAAGAATTCTATTGAGGGCTTATATTCAGGTGGCCTAAATTCCAGTACCCAGCCTCATGCTTATCTCAGAGAGCTTACCTACAAGGAAAGACTTGTTATATGTGGGGTATAGACCAGCTTAATGTTTGGCTTTGCTTGCTGTTAAATTTGGAATTAGAAACTTCGGAGGCAGTCAGGAATGGAGTATGGGTATTTGTCCCTATACTTTTCAACTTTTATTTATTTGGTGTAATCCGAGTAATCACATAAGCATATATTGGGTTAGGTCCTTGAATTGTGATTACAAGTCAGTTCCGGTATAGAAGTAAGCTAAAAACTTACAACAACCTACCTATTACTTACATGCATTGAAATGGGAAAGAAAAGGTGAAAGAAAACAAGTTTTTTTTTTTTACTTAAGTCCAGATCTTCTGAGAAGCACCATGTCTTTTCAGTTCACTCAGAAAAATAATCACCTGAACATACCAGTTGTCCATATTTCAAAAATAAAGTGTTCTCACATGAATATGCTCTGCAGTGATTATAGCACAGGAGTGGAGAAGAAAAGGCAGATTCAGACACCCTTCTAGATCTGCAAACGTCTTCTTGTTAAGCACTGGGTAAATGATTAAAAGCCTGATTTTAATAGCAAAAATTTATAGTAAAGAGCTACTAATTTTGTTCACACTGTCTTTCAAGATGCTTTATTCATGAGGAATTTTAAATTAAATAGTACCTACTGAAATTGCTTTAGAAGTTAATCAGTTAAGGACTAAAAAGAAGCCTAAGTATTGGATGCTGTTCCTGTTGCAAGTTTACTTTCTTGACTTCCATGGAAGCAGGGTTAGGCTGATAATATTGATTTTGTTTGCTCTAGTGATCAGGTATATCCTTGATTTGATTGACCTTTGGATCAGGTCTTAAGCAGCTTTCAGATCTGCACTAGCTGCAGATCTGGAAGGAGGGCTCTGGAATACCATTCCACTCTTTTTCATCATCATGGCAAGAACCAGCAAAAAGACACTTCAGAGGTAAATTGTAACTTCTTTTAAAAAATGACAAACCTCCTCTCTGATACCCCAGAAGAAACACTTTGTACAGGTTAGGATGAAAACAGTGTAATTAGTGTCATATTCTAAAGTTAGCTTTAGGAAACTCGTTGGGAACTCCATGCTGCTGACTTGCTTCTTCTGTCCAAGGGACACCAAGAGGGCTTCTAAAGTCTTTTGAGAGAACTGTTGTGTCAGAGGCATGTGTGATTCTTTTCGAATGCCTGTTAAGTCAGGATGCTTACTGGAATGAATGGAATGGCATCCTCCAAGCTGTGGTGTTCTTTGTGCCTCAGCAGAGAGCTCCTGCCTGCACAGCCTGGCTCTCTATTGCAAACCTAAAGAAACAGTATACCTGTCCTCACAAGAACTGGACTTTAACTGCTTGTTTTCATTGTCTTGATTTATGGTACTTATAAGTTCATTCCCTCTGGCAGAGACTCAGACAGGGAAATCTGCATCTCCTCTTTCAAGATATATTTCTTTTAAAACACTAATTTTTTTTCTCCTGGAATTTTACAAAACAGCAGCCAGAATCTCAGCCAGTGTAAATTGGCCTCCTGTATTGACTATGATAGAGCTCTGCTAATTTACATTCTCTGATTATCTGGCCTATGTTTTTTTAACTTTCAAAAATGCAGAGGGCTTTTTCGGGGACCAAAAAGGCTGTGCTTGACCTTTAAAATTACTTACATACAAGGGAGACGAGAAATGCCTGTGTTTGTTCTTAATCCCTTAGTGCTTTAAAATTTAAACAAGTGCTTTAAAAATAGGTTAGGCCAATGCTAAGCACTTTGATGGGACTAACAACATTCTCACTTTTTTTCTTTTTTTTCTGAGATGTTCTCCAATTTCATTTTAGCCAAGGTTAAAGCTGTAAGTGCTAAGCTAACTTTGCACTGGGGCATAGAGGAAGTTATATACTGAGAAAGACTTTTTGGTGTTTGTCTTATCACTGTCTAAATAAGGCTGTGAGTAAAAAAAAACCTTAGGTCAGTTGACCTGGAAGAAGATTCACAGATCAGCTAAGTTCATCTAACCATTGTGCTCAATCTGAGAAACAAAACTGCTCTACAACCACACTGTCTTTCCTTCCCCTGGCTTTCATTCCATCAGGTCTTCCAGTATAATAATTTTATCACACAGCTGGCCTTTAGCACCCTCCTGTCTTCCTTGACAGTGGCAGTGATATGTGTCTGACAATTTTTATTGCCTGTCAACGCAAATTGAGTTGCCTGACTTGGAGATTTGGGACTTTCACTTCATTTACTTGTACAACATTTGAATTGTCCTCCCGGTTTCCAAGTCAACCCTGCTTGGCCAGGGTCGGTTTTACCTCAGATTAACTCTGCCTGTGCCCTGTTTCCACAGCAGAGGCAGCTCTGCAGGGTGACTTCTGCAGTCCAAGAAGCACGGAATCATATCACACAGTAAATTAAGGAGAACAGGCAACACCCTTCCAGTTGTTTTAGGGCTAGGTGCCTGGAGCTACCAAGAGCAAAAGTATCATGGCTTGCTACAGTGGAGTGATTCCATGGACATTGTCCCCCTCAGACAGGACCAAGTAACTTTTCTTGTTCCAGTAACAGGCGGCCATAGCCCTGCTGCTTGCAG
Organism: Ibidorhyncha struthersii; assembly: GCA_013398815.1. Classification (NCBI taxonomy): domain Eukaryota; kingdom Metazoa; phylum Chordata; class Aves; order Charadriiformes; family Charadriidae; genus Ibidorhyncha; species Ibidorhyncha struthersii. The sequence goes on from VZSZ01008382.1 coordinate 290,172, forward strand.
GGATGATCCTGCACTTGTCTGATCACTCACTTCTAACCTTTTCCCTCTGTGCTGGAGGCGAGGCCACGCAAATAGTGGGGGGCTCCAGCAGTGGGAGGAGGAACATAAGGCATGGAAGGCCAGGTGGTTCCTGGCCATAAGCGCTCTCCCCTTCTTCTCCCCTGCAGTTGGCTGCATTGCAGCCACGCCAGCCCTTTCAGCAGGGTTTTGCCTTCACCCCCTTGAAGGGCAGTGTCAATGGAGTATGTCCATCTCTAATATGAAGGTAAATTTTGCTGCTCTGAAGATGAAGGTAGAATTTGGTTTTGCTTGTACAGCTAAAGTTTAGAGCTAGTTTTTTACCAGCAGAAATTTTATTTTATGTACAGCCAGATGAAAAGACCATTGGCACTCCTGTATTGGATGTAGGCTTCATGTGCCTGAATGTGTTGATTCAGTGACGTAGTGTAGTTTTGCAACTAAACATCCCCGCTTAATGCTCTTTCACTTGGCTTCTGGAGCAGCTTTTTTGCATGTGTACTAGTTTCCATCTGTGTGAAATTAAACCAGAAGCTTTTTTCCAGGAACTTACAGATGTGCTCTAACTCCTAGTGGGAGTCCAAACCACTGACCAGCCCTGGAGCAGCTATGAGTCATGTGCATGATGGAGATGTTCACTTCAAGGCATAAGATCAGATCTAGTCTCAACGACAAGCCCTGAAACATACATAATGCGGATGTAGGGGCACCAGCAATGTCAGTCTGACAATCTGCTTTTGTTTGCTGAGTTACATGTTAATGTAGATGTAGCCTTAGCTGCCAGAGGAGAGATTTATGGGCTTTTAAGACTTTCCACGGAACTAGACCAGAGCTAGAAGGAGGAAAGGCTAAATAGTCTGTGGTAGATGATGTCTATGGGAACACCTAGAGGCTTATATTTTATAGAGTTGTTTGGTGGGGATGCATGCTTCATGCCATCATTTCCTGGGACACAAAAATAACTCCAAAAAACAGATGGAGTTTTAGACACTCTTCCTTCATTGCACAATTGGAGCTCTAACTTTGGTCAATTCTTGAACTTTCCAGTGGGCATAAAAAGCTCAGAGGCGTAGACTTTATGTACCTTTTGAATCTTGCTTATTGGTTGAGCTCAAAGGGATGAAAGTGAAGAAATCCACGTCACAGAATATAAAAGACAATAAGTTCTAAGGCAATATTTTTATTGACTGGATAATTAAGCTCTGCTGCTTGGTTCCTGAATAGCTCTGGTGTTTCACTCCTAAATAGTTATATGAATAATGCCATTTTTCTGTCCTTATCTAGAAAATAATTACATTTAGTGTTACACAAATGTATTACAAATATATTGAACATATGCAGAAAAAAATTAGAACTTTTTGCTTTCCTTATTACTGTTATAATGTAATTATTTTATAACATTCTGATTGCATAGCCCATATAAGATATACTATAAGACCCCCAAAAAAAGAGACCCAGATGGGGAAAGAATAAACTTACTCTTAACATTTTAAATTTTTTTTCTTGTTTGTTTTGATTTTCTGTTATATCCAGTGAATGAATTCCAGATGTTTTTACAGTCTTCCCACTTATTTCTCATACTGTGCTATGTATTTAATCAGGCGATGTTTGCTGTGTTTGAAAGTTTTTCTCCTTTGGATCTGTTTTATATAATTCATATGATTATATAAATACATATCATATTACATATTAAGTATTATATGTTATAGGTTGCATGTGTTATATAGTATACACTAGATATTTTGCATGTATTTTATATATATACTGTTTTATATAATTTTCATCATTACAGTCTACGCACAGATGAGAAGAGAATCACATACTGTAATGTGATGTCTCACATATGGCATAAAATTTCAACCAGTGACATAACTATAGCCCAGCAAATTATGTTTCCTCTAAATGGATCTTTTCGATAACAACTTCATGGTAACTTGAAAATCAGAGAATCACAAGCCTTTTGTAATCTATTTCAATGGAAAAATCACACCATGTCCCTAGAACAGTCAGTCATTTGGGGAAATGAGATATTGGTCTCACATGTTCTTCATAGTGTTTGATTTAGCATTCTGCATTTTTTGTAAAATGAACAAGAGAACATGAATGCTATCTATGAACACCTAACTCCCTGGAAGCGAGAGAGAAATATTCCAATGCATTATGGCTTTCTCTATTTGAACCTTAACTGTGTGCATTTATGCAAAGAAATGTAATTTTTGAGCTTATGAAGAAGCTAATGAATTTACTGGTAACAGTCTCCATCACTTGATCACTCAGTGCAAGCATGAACCTCAATATAAACTCCTTATGGATGGCTTCGGTTTTAGGTCATGGTGAATACTTTCCCTTCCTTCTGAAGAGAAGTACTCTTTGATGTTCGTGACATGCATGTATTAGTAAGAGTGGTACCAGTATCTTCCAGAACTGGATGTGCAGTCTTGAGGGCAACATTAAGAAGGCAGGTGAAACTGGTGGAGTCCTACTTATTGCTTATTTTCATTCTCAACAGAGTTTTAGCTGAGAGCTAAGGCAATTTTTTAAATTTTAAATTATCACTAGACTAATTAAAGACTGCAGAGAAATTACATTATAAAAGAACTATGTAGCTTTATTTCTAAATTCTAAGTAGAATGGCTTAATACTTTAATGTTCTTTTGTATAGTTTTATATAGTTTATATAGTTTTTTACACAAACTCAGATTTGATAGATTTTGTAAAGGCTTTGTGTTTTTAAAAAAGCATTTAAGCAAAGTAATTACTCATAATTAGCGTAGAGAAAAAGGAGAAATAGCTACAATCTTGGGACATAAATGTTGACCTAAGTTTTTGACATGGCACTGATTACTGCATTTTTAAATGTCACTAAAGAGCTTAGAAAGGGCAAGGAGTAAGAGTGCTGTTTTTGCCTGATGCTGACAAGATCAGAAGCCTTCCTTTTCCTAAACAAGTGTATACAGTACTGCTGTTTACAGTACTGCATATTTTATATTTAAGTGAGATCTGTAAGGCAGAGTAATGACTTCACGGAATATGTTAAGATTTTGCACTCTGAAACATTTTAATGGCTAGTGTCAAGGAAGTATTAAAAATTTCAGAAAATACTTGACTTCCACACAACAAATATGAACGAAAGACATGTGTGTGCCCATGAAGTAAGCCACATATCACTGAATGATATTCATGGATGTGACTATCAGTCTACAAAAAACGTCCCATAATTAATAGTACTGCAGGTACAAACAAAATAAAGACAGTTGGGTTTTGATTGAGTCATTCCTGTATAGGGATGGAGTAACTCTGGATGCAATACTGCAGCATAACTCTGTTGTGTGGCCTTTCCATAGAAGCCATGTATGTGTACAGAAATGTCTGCTTTCTGCTGTGATGTGGCAACATTTATGTTCTTCAAGATGTGAGTGCAAATACCATCACTGCCCCTACTACAGAGTACCCAAGCTATGCTGTTGTCATTCCTGGGGGCTCCAGACTTCAGCCAGGAAAGGCCCCAAAAGGCTCATCAGTCAGTGCAATAATTCCTGTGACAAACATATCCTTCTAGGCACTCACCTGCCCAGGCTACTTTGAGCGGATAACTATTCAAGAGAACCAGAGCGAGATTATTTAATTTACTGTGCCTTATAGGCATCAAGTCTGACTGGATTGTCTTTCTGCACAAAATGGCAGAAAAATGGCATATCCTTAATATGGCCCAGGCCTGCAGTCTTTACAGAGATCCTGAGTATTTGGCCAGCTCAGCTCTTATTCTGCACAGCCAGGTTTCTGTAGGATTAGGAGTTACGTTATTCAAAGTCAGGCGGTCCTCTGTTGGCCTTCCTTTAATGCCACACTGGTTTGTGTTTTAGCACTCCTGCTAACTCCTTTCTGTTCTCATCCAGCTCTCTTCACCTGCTGCTTCTCAATGTCTTAACAATAGCATTTGATTTACCCCATGCACTTCTGCTGTTCCTTTATACCATTTTTTTCTGATGTGCCTTTTGTCGTGTTCCACCTCTTGTATGATTTGTTTCTGCTTCAGTTGTGCCTAATGAAGCAAAAGCCATTCCTCCTCTCTTCTTTGTGTCTCAGACTAATTGTGTGTTTGATAAGGTTTCTTTCAGTAAGTACTTGCTTTCCTACTTTACATTCCCCTTCCTGTACCTTCCCAGGAGATCAAAACCACACATTCCTGAGTTAGATTTTATAACATCTGTTTTATTGTCATTATTTTGTTGCTTTCACTTCTTCCCTTCCTTGCTCTTTTTGGAGTGGTACTGCATTATTTTCAGATCAGTTGCATACAAATGATTGACAGCTTTCATATTCTAAATGCTTCCTTTATCTGTTAGTCTCCTCTAAAGCAGTAGCTCCCTAATAATTCCCTCTGCCTCCAAGACAAAAAAGTGAGCCTGAGTGTATTGCAATATCTTACTGGAGAGTCTGGGGAAAAAAACTTTCAAATGAAAGTAGCTATAGTAATCTCATATCAATATACATATTCTTTATTTTCTTTTACATTCGTCGACCTTCTTCCGTTCAGCCTCTCAGCTCTTCCTGTCTATCAGATATTTTATACATCTAATATTTTGTACATCTATACAACATATAGCAGTCTTAATTTACAGGGGAGTGCCTTCTCTTGTTTTTCCTTGCTTGTTCTTCCTGAACATGTCATGTTTTTGGCAGCAATATGTCAGTCCTGTGACTGGCTTTTAAATTGCCAGTTAAACCGCTGTCTTCATTATTTACCAAAACCCCATAAACCTTCAGTTTATGAATGAGTTTCTCTCTGATACTGATTTTCTCTTAAAGGTCTCAAATATGATATTTGAATCTATATTATTTTTTCTTTTTGAAAGCATGAAGGTAAAACTCAGAAAGCCAGCTGTATTTCTTGAAGCTGCAAATGTGACACTTAGTGTTGTTCAGCTTGCAGAGATGGTGAGTTGCTGCTGAGCTTGAGTTTGACCTTGAGTTTCTAACAGTGTGTTCTAATGCATACATGTGTATAAAATGAGAATTGGTATACTGGATTGGACCAAAGCCCAGCTAGTCTAGTAGCCTGTCTCCAGCAGTGCCGAAACTTAGTGAATCGTAGAATTACAAAATCATTCAGGTTGGAGAGGACATCAGATCTCCAGTCCAACCTCCATCTTCTCAGTAGCCTCTTCTTAGGTATTGGAGGACTGCTATTAGGAGGATTAATTTTGTTTCTTTTTTATGGTCCTGTCTTCCCTGAGTGCTCCTTTTAACCTCTGAATATCTGCTGGCTCTTTGGACGCCCTGACAGACTTCCTGTGCCTGATATGTTTGAAACAATATTTATTGTTGTTCTTTGCAAACTTTCTTCAAGTGGTTTTCTGGTTTGCCTTACCATGTTTTTATATTTAACCTGCCAAAGTTTCATCCTCTCTAGTTTCCATATTTGGACACCACTTCAACGTTTTCAGACTTGCCTTCATGCATTTACTAATCTTTCTTGCACTGTTGTTTAGCCATGCTGGCTTCCTTTTGCTTTTCTCAAATCTTTCATGACAGGAAGTATGCATATCCTTTTTACCTTCAGTATAGTCTCTAAATTGTGCTCATGCTGCTGGCAGAGATTTAACTCTTTTAGTCAGCTTTTTATCATCTTTTAGCTAGCCCTTTTAGCATATTGTTAACAGGCTTCGTTATTCTTAGGTAATTCTTTTTTGGAGTTGACCACAATCATAATTCTTTTTTATGTTGGTGTTGTTTTTTGGTTGGTTTTTTTTTTTTCTGCTGCCAATGTTTTAAAGCGTATTGCGGTCATTTTCACAGAGTTGTTCTTTGTCAGTAAATCACTACAAAGGGAGCTGAGTTGAATTGAAATAGAACATATCTCCAGAGGGTAAAAAACCCAAATTTTTGTCCAGTTTCTTAAGTACCATTACTTCCCCTAAAAGCTTTCCTAGAATTCTGTGTTTTGGGGTTATCTTGCCTCTAAGCTCCAGGCTGGAGACAAGCTAAATGATTCTGTGTAGTGCAATCTACTGCATCGGTGTCTATCTGTTTAAGAGCGTGAGTGAAGCATGCAGGCAATTATTTTAAAAATGCTCTAGTATATCTGGTTAGACTCTGTTGCAGAAGCATCCTGCCTATGTCTTGGCAGAGTCATATGCTAATAAATGTCAGAAGAGCAGAATAAAACAGGCTGCATGGACCCTGGGGATTCACTTAAGCTGGCGGAATCTTCATGAAACTCTTTAAAACACAATTATAGCCCTTTTGTCTTACTGCATTCAATCTGACTAATTTTCTTTCAGTATAATTAGTAACATATGTTCACAATACATAAAATAAAGTGTACATTTTTCAGATTGATTGTTTATATCTACCTTTATCCTCTCTTTATAAATCTTCTCTTATCTCCCATAATTGACTCAGTGAAATAACCTGCTGAATTTACTCTAGGAAGCACTCTGATATCGACCAATATAGCAATTTTCACTGTTGTCGCTAATAAACCAGGGACCAGATGTGTTAGGAGTGCTGGCCACCTCGGACTATTTTTATTAACATGGGATGTGACTCACTGGTGACTGAACATACGGTACAGAGTACATCGGCTTGTTTTGCTTGATGTTTCTTACAGAATTAATAATCTCTGTTATTTTTCTTTAGAAGGTAAGCTGCACAACTTCATCTTTTTCCAAAATATTTCCAAGTGCATTACACAGCAAAATAAATCCGTGTAGGTATGTTAGTACTCTTCTAGTTCTATTGCTCTAAACATTTTCTTCTTCAGCTAATCAAAATATGACTGCATATTTTTAACATGGCTTCTTCAGCCCAGCTGGAGCCCTTGCTTAGATAACGCTGTATAACTCCAGAAAGGGACAAAAGATAGTGAGTGTTTAGTCTAAGTTAAACCATTTTAGACATTTCATTCAGAGGACATCAAGCAGGAGCATAAGGCTGCAAAATCACTTTTAAGCTAATCTGTACTGGCATTGCCAGGATCCTTCTATTCCTCCTCTCCAGCTCCATACTCCACACCCCTCATGTCAGGACCTGCAATCATATGACTCTGCAAAAAAAAAGAGTCAGTTTCAAAAAAGCTACATTGACAAAAGGACATTTCACTTGGGTTTTTTTGTTTTTTTTTTTTTGTTTTTTTTTTTTAAAGAAGAAGTTAATTTTCTGCTGGACTGGCTTTCAGATCACCATGGAGTTAGAAAAGAATGGGAACTGGTGGTAAGGCCAGAGGAGGAAACAGCAAAAGCAGAAGTTCCTGAAGCTATCTGACATATGTAGACTTTGAGTTCACTGTTAGCTGGATCCTTGTGACAATGGGTATTAGTAGAACCTTCAAGATTGCTTACTGCCATCTTCCAAGGCACCATCTATCCATGCTTGATGACAGTTGCTACAAAGGAAGAGAACCTGAAACAAAAAAAATAGCTGGAATGAACAGGAAAAAATATTTGCCGTAGTGAATGTGGTAGAAAATTGTATTTTGAAGGCTGGAGGAAGAGTTTTTTTTTCCAAAACGAGGAGATGAGTAAGCAAGAGTTTTCAAAAGTACTTTGTTTTCAGTTATATTTTTTCCTACCTGCTTAATAATACTGGAATTTTCCCCAACTTCCACATTCTTTCACAACCTTGCTAGAACTGATACATTCACTGAGACACCACAGCTATTTTCCCTGTATCTGCAGTTGGCAGAAGACATTTTTAAATAAATCTGGGTGAAGGAATTGGCACTACAGTGGTTTACACTGCATATTATAATTTTAGGGAAGAAAAAATAAAAACTTTTTTTTTCAATGAAAAGGCAAGCTATGAGAAAGCCACCATAAGTTGTGCAACTCAGATGATTATGAAATCTTCACATTTTTGCCCAGGATGTGATGTATCTAGCTGCCAAGTCTGGACTTCGTGTCTTTTTGTGTCACAGAAGGCTAAATCCTTATTTACTGCAGAGACTATCCCACAACTTACTTCAGAAAATGGAGCTAAAGCAGGACTCTATGGTCTACAAGTGCTGTCAGCTAAGATGGGAAGCTCAGTGAGTATATTTCAAATCTCTCTTATTTCCTGTCATGAACTATGTTCATAATTGCGTATGGCAAGTCTCTGAGTTTTACTTCAACTTATTGCCTACTGAATCTGTCCCTTCTCTTTTGAGGAAAAAAAAAAACAAACCGCTTGTTAATTCTTTTACGTTCCTAGTTTCAGTGGCTGGACCGCATTGGATCAGAGCATACTGCAGCTGCAGCTACTTACCAACAACAGAGGAGTGTTTGAGAGAAGGGTTTACCAAAACTTCCTTCTTCCCACTATTCCCTCACAACAGTCAACACTTAAGGAGTAATAGTGCATGTTGACACTGCTCTTAGAGGATGATTCCTTTGTCTTTCACAGTGAATGGGGCTTCAGCTGAAGAACAGGACATAAGCTGGTTGGCTGTACAGTGCCCCTGGTTGAAGTATGGAGCTGTTAAATAACAAGCCTATGTACAAGCTCATTAACTGCTGGTTCGTAGCGTGTGTATCTGGATGACTGCTCTTTGATTTTGGCTACTCCGACTCCCAAACATTTTGGGTTGGAACTTTGTGTGCAGTGAAAAGAGAATATAGATCTTTGTCTCCATTGGTACCTTCCTTCCTTCTCGTCTTCTGTATAATAAACCAGCTTGCTTTAGCCTCTTGTTTTTAGGATTTGAAATTCACATAAGAGACCAGTTTGCTGTCAAGATGTCTATGAGAAACATTTGAAATATTTTAGTTTGATTAGCTTGATTGTTTACCCCAAATATATTGTAATGTTCTACAACTTCAGTTTGCAGTGTGGTGCCAGAAATTAAAGGTTTTTAGTTTTTAGCTAAGCTACCTTCCTGGTACTTCTTTAATCATAGAATCATATCATAGAATGGTTTGGGTTGGAAGGGACCTTAAAGATCATCTAGTTCCAACTCCCCTGCCATGGGCAGGGACACCTTCCACTAGACCAAGTTTCTCAAAGCCCCATCCAACCTGGCCTTGAACACTTCCAGGGATGGGGCCTCCACAACTTCTCCAGGCAACCTGTTCCAGTGTCTCACCACCCTCACAATAAAGAATTTCTTCCTAACATCTAATCTAAATCTACCCTCTTATTTTGTATAACTCACAGAGTCCTGGAGACTGGTGTTGGAGAGATTTGTAATTAAAATTAGACTTTAAAAACAGCACACTTACTCCATACACGTGACCTCTGCATATTAGGAACTAATGTTTATTTTAATGTCAAAGCCAATTTTTTACTTGTTTTTATAACTGTTGCTGTGCAAACTAAATATCTGGTTTGTAAATTCAGTGATGGAAATTTGAAGATAAAATTGTATAATATATTAACATTTTATCATTTCCTCTGCCTTTCACATATTGTTTTGATATGATTGTAAGCACTTTTGCACAGGGGCTATGGACTGGATTGCACCCCAGGCTGCAGTGCTGTGTGAGGACAGCCAAGACAGCTCTAAAGAATACCAGCAGCAATCTGGCACGGCACTCAGGGTGGTTAAATCTCTGACATACAAAGCACAGTAGTTGACACTGGATCTTGTGACTGTGGCTAGGTATGTTCTGTTTTTTGTTTACAGCTAGCTCATGTATCACATCAGTACACTGCCATCTGTGCTGTATGTCAGGCTATTTTTCTGTGTTTATTCTGGACACTTGGACAGCTTGTTGAGATCTATTTGAGTCCTACGGGGATAGATACACACACATTTAATATTTATCTTGTGCACCATGACAAAAAAAAAAAAAAAATCATGTTCCACTGTGAAATTTTGGGATTATTTAAACCTATCTAGTCCACTGAAAATGCTGGGATTTAGATGTAAATTTTGTCTTTGGAATCTGTAGGTCTAGGCTTAAGCCTGTTGAATATATTTCAGCGGATATATTTCTACTAACTTCAAATCGTGTTTGCGCCAGTTCTTTGATATACACATGAGAAAGCCCACAGTGTGACATTTCAGAATGAGTATGCAAGGCTGGCACAATTGCAAGAACATTTATTATTTGTAAACTGAACAGTACAACACAAAAAATTAGAAGCATAATGTGAGCTCCACAATTTATTTTTTAAGAACAGAATCATACTTTTAAGACCTAAGATGCATCTTTATAAATAGATTTAGATAGGACTAAAATTCAGATATGTGCAGATGTCTGAGGTGAATTTTAACAGCTTCTGTCCTTAACTTTCTTTTGGGGAGGGTAGACTAAGATTCCTGATGTTGTCACTGTAGGGAATTACTTCAGTTCCTTCCTCCTAAGACAGGAATGACAAAAATATTATATATAACCTCCAGATACCAGAGGAGGAGGAAGTTACACCTATGAGTAGTGTGAAGAATAACATAATCATCCTTGACTTTTCCTCCCTGGAAATGACTTCAGGGACAGAAAACTGTGAAAGTACTTAGGACTCTGTGGATCTCCCCTTTGGCCATCTTAGAAATTAAAACAATACTTAGTTCTACCTCTGTTATCATGCTGCTCATATCGAGCCATGCATTTTGTAGTAAAACTAAAGGAAACCTTTAGGATGCGTACTAGCATTTATTGTATAGCCACCAGAGCTGTGTTGCTAGAACTGAATCACTTCATGATGGGATTTTATTTAACTCTGGCCAAAAGTATAGCAAAGCAGATTGTGCAACATTCTGTTTTTATGGGTTTTGTATAAACATATTAAATAGATTTTTAATAAGGACTTCACGATACAGTCATTTATTAATAACAAACAGAAAATTTATACATCTGTTTTGTTAGTGACTTTTAGAAATTCTGATTATGGGAAACTTGCAAGATTAAACCTAAACATTCTAATTCTAAACATTACCAGGATTAAGTTGAGTGAGACTCAGGCCGTGCCAGTTCCACTGCAGGCTTTCAGAAAATAAGTCTCTTGTGAATATGTACGTTTCTGCCCATTCATTCAAAGCATGGTCCCTTTTCATTTTTTTATATGTTCTCTAACTTGAAGCCAGGACCATTCCTATCTCTTTCCCACCCTTGATTTCTCTTCCCAGTCCTGTTTTTCGTCCTGTTTTTCTGGCACAGACACTCTATTTCCCTCTTTCTGGCCTTCTTCTCAGCTACATATCTCTTCCCTACAGTTGTCTTCTGCTTATAGTCTTTCTCTCTAAACTCCGCATTTCTCCTCATCAACCATTCTTCAACTCCTCAGATGACCTTCCTAGTCACCACCACATCGTGCCTTGCCCCCACTGCTTTGAGAGAGCTCTCTCTCTTATTTCCAGGCTCTCAAACCTTCCCATCTTTCTGTGCCATACTCCCCCAACTGCAGCTGTAGATCTCAACCTTTCCCAGTGCCAGACTTCCAACAGGCCATAGCTCCTGCTTCCAGTTTTCCCTTTTTTACTCACTTAGAGGTTCACAAAAATGGGAGTCCTTGCTCAAGTACTCTCTCAGTAGGCACATAATGAGCATCGCCTGCTGGTTAAAAATTTGAATATTTATAAACTGTGAGTGTTTATGTTTCCCCCTTGCTTACATTCCCCTGAATGAGGTTCCTGGGTACCAGCCCTTTAGAATTGCCACAGTCTTGACAGGACTAAGTAGCTGGTTGCTGGACTCACCTGAGATCATCTGTCAAAGTGTCCCTCTGTCCTTCTTCCCTGCAGAGTCCAGCTCATTGTAGGTTCCCAGACTGCACCTCTTGAATTTAGCCCTGCACACAATGGCACGTCCCCCATCTTCTTGCTTAAGGGCAGAGTAGTCCAAATTATTTTCCAGGATGTGGGACACCCAGATTCGATTCCCACCTCTTCCTATGGCCCAGTCTCTGTAAAGCACTCTGGAGTAAGTCTCTCCTTACTGCTGAGCCAGTTGGCTAACACTAGCCTTGAGTTCAAGGTCTGATTCAGTGCATAAACAGTGTGCACGATGGGTGAATTTGAACTCAAATGTGAGCTGGAAGTGTATGCTAACATGGCAGCATAGAGGTACCCTCTCAGTCACAGAATCACAGAATCGTCAGGGTTGGAAGGGACCTCTGGAGATCATCTAGTCCAACCCCCCCGCCAGAGCAGGGTCACCTACAACAGGTTGCACAGGACAGCGTCCAGGCGGGTTTGGAATGTCTCCAGAGTGGGAGACTCCACAACCTCTCTGGGCAGCCTGTTCCAGTGCTCCACCACCCTCAAAGTAAAGAAGTTCCTCCTCATGTTAAGATGGAACTTCCTATGTTCAAGCTTGTGCCCATTACCCCTCATCCTATCAATGGGCACCACTGAAAAAAGACTGCTCCCATCCACCTGGCATCCTCCCTTCAAGTATTTGAAAGCATTAACAAGATCCCCCCTCAATCTTCTTTTCCCCAGACTAAAGAGACCCAAATCCCTCAGCCTCTCCTCATATGAAAGATGTCTCCTGTTGCATGTGTTCCATTTTGTAGGGAACAGTTATATTTTACAAGAGCAGAGAAGGAATAAAGTGAGCGAGTGAAAGAGAGAATGTCTTCCAGACTTGTGAGTCTGCCAGCTGGAGTGGCAGCATATCAAAAAGAACATAATACATATGCACCACAATATAAATGACTAAAAGACATTACTGTCACAAGGGGAGAGTGCCCTCCTTTTAGGACATGTCAGAATTCAGATTGTTGCAAACACAGTGCCGCTGCAGAACGCTTCTTACAGGTATCAGACAATGCTGTCTAGTGAGGTTTTAAAATATTTCATTGTGGTTTTCCGAAGCACGATCATCTGTTATTGTTTGTGTAAGTGTCAGAATAATAATTCCAGAGACCACAAATCTGTGGTGTTTATTGCCTTCTAAAAATGTGTATAAAAGTAAGAAAAGCACATCACAGCCTTAAAATCCTCTAACTCAGTCTTTTCGTTTCATCCCACAAGTTTGAAACAGGAAAAGAAAAAGCCACAGTCACATTGACAACGGTCTTCATCTATGCCATTAAGAATTAAAATTTATAACAATTTTCACTTTCTTAGTTATAGTGGTCTCCATTGTTCCAGTTCTTTTCAGAGTCTGTTTTAAAATGTAATGGTTCTTTGCAGTTTTTTTTTCATTATACTCTATTAAATTCTCTTAAAATCAACTTAAATTTTGCTTCTGTTCTTTGTGCCCTACCCTCCACTAATATAAATCAGCACAGCTACTCTGTTAACAGATAAACTGCACAGATTTATACTAGCCGAGGTATGGTTTCCAAGAATTTGGACATAAATAATAACTATGAATAATAGTCTTTTTCTCTAACTGTATCTTAATAAAGAAAAAAAAAAAACAACATTAACTTCTTATTGTAAGTTTCCCTCCTTTAAGCACTTCAAAAATTTGTTGTTCTCTGAACACTTCCAATTTGCCCATTTTTTTTTTTTTTCATATATTTTATTCCACATGTAGTGTCACCACAGTAGTGGAGAAAGTAACTTTTACTTCCCTGTACAGTGACTTGATTCTTCTCTGTGTGAAATCTAAATCGTGCTAGCATTTTTGCTGCCAAATCTCTCACATTTAATTTGTTGAACATGGTGTCTATCTCAACAAGCATCTAGTCTCTGTATTTTCTTCTCCAAAATTTATTGTAGTTATTTGCATTTGGATCAGATTCTGAGAGTTCTAATAAAGCTGGAACAAGTGGCATTTTATTTTGGCAAATTTGATAGTAATATAAAATGATATTCAATGTCAGAAAGTCTAACAGTCTGTTTCTTGATATACTTTGTCCACGTTTCTACCCTTACTCAGGTCTTTATAGTAATCTATTATTCTCAAATGTGTTGGAATTCCTAAGTGAGTATAATTTGTGACATTTGTATTTTGGCTTTTATATATTGCTGATATTCCAGTAAATGTTATTTGCAGAGAGCTCAAAAGACTGAGAATGATGTAATACACAAAATCTGGAGAATGCAGATAAATTAACAGAGGTATGATTATATATTTGTATATGTTGTCTTTACATGCACATGACAAAATAATGGTATGAATGCCCTTTAACCACTTCTGAGTTGTCCTCTTTCTTAAAGATATCATGAGGAGTCTTAAGGAAAATGTTAATGTATTCTTTAAATATTATTTGGGTGTTGCAATGAGTTAAATGAATTTAAGAGAGTTCTTTTTTTTTAACTGGAACTGTAGAAAACAGAAAGACATATATAATCAAATGTTGCACTTCTGGAAGAGCAGGAGGTGTCTTAACATATGGCTGAATAACTTTCAGGACACTAGATTAGTAGAGAGTAGTAAAACCTTTGATGCTGGGAAGCAGCAGCTTGAATTTTATTCAATGGAGAATTCACAGTAGGCATGGGAAAGTCAGAATGGTAAAAAAAAAAGAACGCGTCTGTGTTTAGAGTAGATTGAGCAAGGTAGGTTTCAGAAAATTCAAAAGGAAAGGATGCCTGTTTGAGTAAACAAGTTCAGAGATGAAGATTTGAACAAATCTCTGTGCCTTCAAGAAGAAATAAAGGTAATTGAAGCCAATATGCAGTAAAAGACCAGTGGTTTCAGCTGTTTTAAGAATAACTAAGGTGTCAAAGTCAGTGCTCAAAAGTTATGAAATTATAGATGCGAGCATTCCTGTGAAATTTAATTCCCCTTGTGACTGCACATTATGACAATATATGTTTGTAGAACAGTATGCCTTTTTTTCCCCAGCTGCTTATCAGCTACAGATAAGGATTTCTGGAATTTTGGCAAGACAGAAAACAATCCTTACTGAGGGAGTGAAAACCTGAAGTAGTATTAGCATTCCTAAAATTTCCTGGAATAATGTAAGGAATTGTAATTTGTGACACAAAAGTAGGTGAGGACAAAAGCTTGAGTGGGTGTCACAGAGAGACTGAGAATGAAAAGGTGTAGATGGCTGTCCTGTCATCACTGGTTTTGGTTACTGGTGATACCTAACAAAAGGACAAGTCTTGATGTAAGCAAAAAAGATCTTAAAAATAAACAGATTAGTGGCTAGTGGGAGATAAACTATGGGCAGTAAGGGAGCTTTGGGAAAGAGTGTAAAGAAAAGTCTGCAGAGATTAAAAAAAAAACAAACCACATGTTTAGCATTACAGCCAATGCTGACAAAGATTTTCTTAGCATGAATACTGCATCCACACAAATCCTTAGTACTTCCTCCCCCCTTCTCCCCACCCATTCCCAATCCTGGTCTTCCATCTGCTTTTGGACATTACAACCAAAGGTTTTTATCAATGAAAGCTGGGAATAGAAAACTGCCTAGCCTGCCTCCTACTCAAATCTCTCAGGAAGCAGGGGTAAAAATACCAATAGCATAAGTTAGATTGGAAAGCATTCAAGAATATGTGACATAATCAACAAAGTATAAATGATGGCAAAGCAGTAACAAGGATAAATGGATAGAAGGACCGTTGCTGCACAACCTCAGAAGGTGAACCAGCTTCTTGACAGGGAGGGACTGGTTACTAGTCACCATTTACAAGTCACCATCCCTGGTGACAAATGAAAAAGACCCAGGAGCAGACAAGAACAAACCAGAGCATTAATGTATTACTTGTTAGATTATGGTACTGGGAAAGGTTTTCGTTTCCTCAATCAAGAGTGAAATTCTAAGAAAGGTAACAGAGACAGAGGTCATGCCGCGAAGAGGAGGAAGAACGCCTCTGACCACAGATTAGCTAAACTTGTGAGGACGGCTTTAAACTAAGATTAGTGGTTTCCAATAACACCACATCAATCAATATTAACTAGGCAAATGTGTAAACAGAACTAAGGAGTAGGGGAGCGGTGGATACTCATAAGGTCATAGAAGACAAAAATAGGAAAACTATGAGAATCTGAAACATCTTTAGTGTTCAACACCACAGGCAGTAAACAAGAGGATTTGGAGATCTTGATACATTAGTCTATTATTTCATTGACCAAGAAAAAAAGACACTTGGAATATCTCACATGACTACAATAACCTAAATATGAGTACAGCTTGTTTAAGGACTCTTTATAAGGAAACAGAGGGGAGATATTTCGCTTCTGAACCATCTTCTCTGAGATGTAGAATATAGAATCATAGAATAGTTTGGGTTGGAAGGGACCTTTAAAGGTCATCTAGTCTAACACCCCTGCAATGAGCTGGAACATCTTCAACTAGATCAGGTTGCTCAGACCCCCATTCAATGTGACCTTGATCAGGGATGGGGCACCTACTGTCTCTTCAGACAACTTGTTCCAGTGTTTCACCACCCTCATTGTAAAAAATTTCTTCCTTATACTTAGTCTAAATCTACCCTCTTTCAGTTTAAAACCATTACCCCTTGTCCTATCACAACAGGCCCTGATAAAAAGTTTGTCCCCATCTTTCTTTTAAGCCCCCTTTAAGTTTTGAAAGGACACAATAAGGTCTCCCCAGAACCTTCTTTTCTCCAAGCTGACAAAACTTAACTCTCTCAGCCTGTCTTCATAGGAGACGTGCTCTATCCCTCTGATCGTCTTTGTGGCCCTCCTCTGGACCTACTCCAACAGGTCCATGTCTTTTAAGTGCTGAAGACTCCAGAGCTAGATGCAGTACTCCAGGTGGAGTCTCACAAGAGTGGAGTAGAGGGGCAGAATCACCTCCTTTGACCTACTGGCCATGCTTCTTTTGATGCAGGCCAGGATACGGTTGGCTTTCTGGGCTGCGAGCACACATTGTTGCCCATGTTGAGCTTTTAGTCCACCAGTACCCCCACGTCCTTCTCGGCAGGGCTACTCTCCATCCATACATCCCTCAGCCTGTATTGGTAATGGGGGTTGCCCTTACGCAGGTGCAGGACCTTGCACTTGGCCTTGTTGAATGTCATGAGGTTCACATGGGCCCACTTCTCAAGATTGTATATATTGAGAAATAGATTGTTGAAAATCTTTGGATATTGATCAGTGAAGAGAAAAATGAGCATACTCATGCTCAGGACTTCTACTATACATCCCCAAATTAAGGTCTTTGTGTGTCTGTGTGTAGCAAACCTAAGATGTGGTGTTAATATATGACTTGAAGATGTTTGCTGTGGAAGGGGTACTTCTTGGAAATCAGCCTATGCCAGTATTAGTAAAACAAATAGTCTCAGGAGCACTCCAAGACACAGGGACCCTGTCTCTTACTCTGTGAAATTAGAAAAGTCCTTGGTCAGGTTTAATCCCCAGCATGGCTGGAAGTGCTCTTGATACCTATTGGACCGGCAGCCACTTGATTACACAAATCACCCCTGTCTGGAATCCTGTCACAGACTGCCGTCGAGTGGGAAGACCCCAGAGCGTGGCCATGACTGGATGAACATTTCCTGGTGAGGGAAGGGAGGTGAAGGAGGAAGTCGTATGCTTCAGTCAGCCACTTGCTGTTGTCAGAATGGGGAGAGACAGACACGCACAAGGACCATGCTGGGGAAGGACTGGGGTTACAATCACCAGTGTGTAGCATCATCATAGTAAATAGCAATTCTGTCAAGAGTGCTGTTTTGGAGAACACACAGTGCGGTTACATCCAGTGCCATCAGAAACCGCCACTGGATGTGGGTGTCCATTGATAGGATGAATCTTCAAGAGCTGCCCAAGCACACTTTAATGGCATCCCTCATGTGTGGATGGTGTGGCTTGCAATTGACTGGCAGTGGCTGGGGATGTGGCGTGTTTAGTTACAAGGAAGAAGAGCCAGGCAGTTCCTGTGCACCAGCCCCTCTCGTGCCGGGCCTGAATTTCCCCTTTGAAGCCAGCGGTGAGAAAGGAGTGGCAGGGAGAGGCAGAGGGGAGTGAGGTGTACCTGAAGCTTTCTCCCTTTGCCAGGATGTTGCTGCTTTTCATCTTCTGGCTGCCAGACCTGTTCAATGACTCATTTGGTGGGTGTCCATGAAGCAAAGTTTACATGCCATCAGCTTTTGCAGCTTCTAATATCTTTTTACCCCAGTACGAGAGTATTTACTGCAATGCGCTCACCAAAACTTGTTTTGCAAGTGTCCCATATATCTGCACCATCCTACTTAACCTGAACCCATTCTTGAGGAGAGCAGAGTAAGGCAATGGCTGCATCTGGGCTTCCAGTCATCCCAGTTGCAGGTGGTGAGGAAGACCCATCCCTGGTGTCCTCAATCCTTTCTCATGTCATGTCCATTGGTCTTACTGCAGAGTGGATTGGGGAGAGGACAAATTAGGTTTTTAGAAAGTTGTCAGTAAAAGGGGCAGACGTATTGTTGTGGGCTGTCCCAGTGCAAGTGGTGTTGCACGTGCAGCTGTTTGGGATTTATGTCTTTGGCTTTCTAAATGAGCAGTGAAGTTCTCTACTTCATCTGCACTTCCACTACAAACAGGTCATAGTCCTTACTTGATCCCAGAGACCAGCTGTTAGTGCACAAGAATTAAAGAGCAGCAAGTCAGGAAGCAGGAAGATTTGTTAATCATTAGAAATATCTAAACAATGGGACTGTTTACTAGTAAAGATAAAATTTATGTCATTGACAATTGTCCAAAACAGGTTAGGAGAATATACATCCAAATATTTTTAAGGCTAGTTGGTTCGGCCTTGAGATAGTGGACTGAACTGGACAATACTTCAGAGTTCCTTGCTCTTGTTTCTTTGATATCTATTCTAAATACAAAGTATGCAAGAAAAAACATCTTTTTGGTCTTTATTTTAGCATTATTTTATTTACACAGCACCAAAAAGTACTACCAGAGAGCAGCTAGGAACATCGATTCCTTCCAGAAAGACCAAGTCCTTGTGTGACAGCAACATGAAAAGAGGCAAAAAGTAATAGTATCATTTAGTATCGCCATACATAGGAAAATAAAGGGTAGAAAAATTAGTTGAGAAGCAGCTACTATTTGCTATCAGTAATAATCAGAGGAAAATATTATGAAACAAAGCTCTGAGTTTTGTTTGTATAAGCAAAGCTGGCTGTCATGTTCAGGATTATTAAATGAGAAAAACTTTTAAAGTATATAATACCAACACCCTTTTTAAACAAGTTCTTGCAGAACCTTTGATAAAGAAGTCAATAAGCCTGTATAAGCCTCTGGACATCTACAATTAGCTAAAATGAAGAAGATGAAATAACTAATGAGGAACAAAACATTGCAAGTATTTTTATGTGTTTGAAAATGAACTCCGTGTTTGTTTAGCATATACTTTTGATGCTAGACTATTACTGTTATCATATATCTAACACTTACCCAAGAAGAAAATATTAAAATACAACAGCATTTATTAGCCTCTGCACGTAGTATGTGGAGTAAGGAGCACATGAACTAAAAGGTGTTTTTATTTGAAAAACCATTTTTTTCAACTTCTTGGGCTTTAATAATTGAAGAAGTAGAAAACTCGTAACATAAGTTTCATGGAAGTGTGATATGAATAGACACAGCTAAAGCTTCATCTCATTTTTAACTAATACTTGTTTATTTGAGGACAAAAAACAATAATTAAAATCAGGAATATAGTTTTGCAAATTGGACAGAGATGATGTAAAGCAAGATCAGAGCCTCATTCATGGTATTGAGTAAAGACAGAGCTAGCTTTCAGCTGGAAAGTTTAGTCATGAACACTGTGAGCCTCAGGTCTACAGCCTGCAAGGTTCTCCCTTACCTCATTTTTTTTAAAATACGTCTGTGTGGGACATGAGAGCATTTCTCAGTCTATAGCTAGCAGCTAGCATATGGTAAACCGTATTTAATTTTCTTCATAATGATGAGAAATGTATTAAAACAAGAAATGTCAGAGGTGAAAAAAGTATTTATGTAGCTTATGAACACTGTAGAAAAAGAAGTGTTTATATTCTAAGAAAGAACTGGATTTATATTAAAAATATTTTCTGGATGCAAGTCTGAACAGCATTCACAAAGATGTACTTTAAATAAGACCCTCAAATATAAATATTAATGCACTAAAGTAATGTGTTGTCTACTACTCTGCCAAGGAATATTATCACGATGGAAAGTAGATGGCTCTCCTTCTACTAGGAACAAACTATACCAGAACACTTCAAATATGAACACTAAGAGAAACATAGAGAGAGAATGACCTTGAAACTCTGATACATGTGGCTGCTTTCTCATGTCACCCTGGGCACTGCAGAGCAATGAGGTTGTCTTGAGGTGCCTTTCTCTTCATCTTCCACAGTATGTCTATACTACAGTACTCTCGCCAAAGTGGGGACTGCAATAACTGACCCTTTTGTGAGTGGACTAAGTTAGGGATATTTAAGCTAAGGCTTCCACACAAATTCTTTTGGTTTGCTGGACAGATAGCACAGGGAAATTAGCCTCTGATATTAGGTATCAGGGTTAGGTACTTAAAGGTCATCAATGTAAACATCTCCATCATAAGCTGCTATAAAAAGGAAGCACAAACAGGCCTATAATAGTAGGTGTTTTTCATACTTGTGAATCAGTGTACATAAAGTATAATTCCCATATATTTGGTTTAAAATGTCTTGAATGAGTTTCTAGTTACAATAACTGCTGAGTACAGAGCACCGGCATTGTCCTTAAGGAAGGAATTTCTGAAGCACAAAGTCCTGGCCTATGCTTTAAAGCTAAATCCAACCCAAATTTGGTACAAGGTTGAGTCCAGCAAATAATCTACTCTCTTATTGAAGGTGACAAACAGAGGAGAATGAAGCAAGAAGTGTTGCCCATCTTGAAATATATTTTTCTTGAAAAGCCATTCCTGCTGATCAGCACCTGCTCCCCCTGTTTTGCCTCATACAGAACCACTTTCTCTATTTAAACAATTTGATCTAAGAGAAGAACAGCAGATGTTCAGTGAATTACATTTTCTGTCTAACAATAATTTGATTTTAAAAAGGAAACAGGAAATATATTCTTCTGTTTAAAAGAAAAACACTGGTTTGCACCCCCCATCTTTTTTTTTCAAATGCCACAGAGTAGAACTCTTCCCCCTCAGAAAAAATTCCCAAAATATCTGATGTATGTTTTCATTGATTTTTTTGTCTCTCCTTTTATACTAGGACAGTTGCATGCATGTATTTAAAGACCTAAAAAAAAAAAAGAAAATGCCCAGAAAAAAAAATGCAAAGATTAATGGTTAAATAATTTATTAAATGTTTTCTCTCAGAATGAAATGAAAGGAATTGGACTAGGAATCTGGAAAGCATATCCTTGTTGTTTTTATAAAATAAGACTTCCCATTCATTTTAATGGTTTCCTCTCATTAAATGCTTAGCCCTGTATGCTAATGCTTTTAGATGGAGAGAACAAATGACCTCGTGAATTTTGAAATACATTAGTGACTGCCAGACTCTCATGCCTGTAGAAAATGGTATTTCTGTATAGTTGCAACAGAAAACTAAGTACGTTGTCAGGTTTATATCTGAGATCATCTCATACCTACAGAGGCTCTAGACTGGCCTGAATTCATGAAGGAAACATAATTAAATGGAGGCTTAAAAAATAAATAGGTTACAGAAATCACTACAGAAATAAATGTAGAACAGTGTTAAGCAATGACTTTCAGAAGACTGTCAAAGTGATCTTTTGAAAAAAATCTACCTGTGCTAATATGAAACACATTATAAAGAGGTAATTAATTTTTTTATAGTAAGTATAATACTGAAAATTCTATGGTGGAAATGTGTTAAATTAAACCTAGAGACTTTGCTGTAGACTTAGCTACTTAAAGTCTACAGTATGTCTCAACTTGCTGTGTTTAGCGTGATTTTGATGCAGCAGATCAAAAGTATTTTTACAGAAAAATAAAGTGAAAATATCTTTGGTATTTGAAAAGTATAATTTGCATAGTTTTCTTACCTATTTCCATTTAATAAAAAGTGTGAATCTTTGAATACATAATAATCTAAGCAATAAAGGGTCTGCCATCAGTCTTCCTTGTAAAAATAATGAGTTAAACACACGAATCCACCTTCTGGGCAATAACATGCTCTCTGTGAGGTGGGAGGCCAAATGGGAAGGTATTAATTACTTTGCAGGATGTCTAATTTTATTTTTATTATTCAGGATAAAACTTCTTTTTCACATTTGACTGGATATTAAGTGTGCTGGAAAGCTGAATAACCTTGCAGTTAGGCTTAATAACTTTGGAAAGAAGATAGCATATATGATGATACAAGTAGCTCAAACTTGTTATTAATGTTCCACAACTTTGTCTAATCCTTTATCCTTATCAGAGAATCATAGTGCCTGCTCCACATCTACCCAGGTGACCCTTTCCTGTGAAATCATGAAAGTGCTGCTTGAAGAAGGTTGAGGTTCTGACATTTTTTCAGCTGTGGAATGGGGAACTGAACAAAGGCTAGCAACGCATTTTCGCACAGCCCATTGATGCTACTTGTGTATTCCATCCCCCAAATGTCTTTCTATCCTTCCATCTTCTCCCGGCTTAGTCTTTGTGGAACCCTTTTATTTGCTCTAGGCACATGTAAAGAATGTTTTCCTAGCCACTTTGATCATACTTATATTTCCTCTCTGTACATTTTATAGTTTTCTTCTCCCATATCGTATTGATAGGTGGTTGTCAACATAATGTAGAAGGCGGCCCAAATGGTAACAAAGCTCTGCATGGACTAAGCTCACTTTGTCAGTCGTGTCTCATTTAGTCCTGAAAAGCTGCTTCTTCACTCTGATGACTTTATGCTGCCAGCCTCCATTGCATGGTTGCTTAATTTTTTAAGAAGTACTTCTGTATTTCTGGGCCAGTCACACACACATGGGTTGTTTCTTCAAAATTTCTGAATATCTATCTAATTCTTCCTCTTCTCAGTTCTCCTCCAAATTCTCCTGCTGTATGAAAAAAGACTTTCTGGAATGAATTGCAAGCATGAAAGTTAGAGAAAAAATCTATATCTAGAAGTAAAAACTATATAAACAAAGCAGTAATGAACTGAAGAAGCAATTATGTTTACAGCATAGTTGTGCCCCATAATAGAGTACCATATTTAGCCTTGTTATACATTTTAAAAAATCATTTTAAAGGACTGTAAAAATTAGAGAAGGGTATAGCAGCAAACCACAAAAAATATTGTAATAACAGAAAACTACCTTATACTAAGAAGCTCAGTCTTTTCACATTATTAAAAATGAGATCAAGCAATGACTTGATAAGACTTCCCTCACATGGAAGAGACAGGTTCATGCTATGCCTATGACTGAAAATTGAAGTGATGTATTTTCTAAGAATAAGGCTCAAGTTTTTAAAAGATAGTGTAGCAAACTACTTAAAATCCTTCCAGCTCTTAGAGTTTTTATTGCCAAAACTGAATGCCTTTATGAATTATACTCTGGATAAATGTCAATTATGATACCTGTAATGGAGTTCTGCAGTCCGTAGAACATATTGATCTGATAAAATGATACCATTTAGTTAATTTTTGTAACTAAAGTAAATATTTCTATAGGAAATACATAATGATCTCAAGTATTTATTGCTGATCAGTGCAGTTTTCTTTGTGTCCCAATCATTTCTATATGACAAAACGGTCAACGTATCATTATCTTAGAAGACAGACATTAATTCATCTGTAGTTGTGTTTTTCTACATTAGCTTTCTTCTTTGCTGTGAAAAGTGTATTTGATACTTTAATTCTAAGAATATGGGCGGGCTTTTTTTTTTTTTTTTCCAAGTGAAGCTATGTACTAATTTACAACAAGGCCTTTCCACAGAAACAGTCTGCATTTTCTCACTCTGTGGAAACATGAGAGAGCATATCCTTCGGTGAGAGAGGAATAACCTCCCTAGAGTTTACCAGCATGTGCCTCAGGGTAAGAACATTGCATATGTGTAGCTCCTGAAGAGAAACTGATGTGGCAAAGATTCAAACATTGGTGTAGCTTGGAATAACTTGTTTGTCTGCTCATGTCTTTAATTTTCTAATTTCAGGAATGTTGTCAAATGCATTTGTTCACAAGCAATATGATGGCTATTACACTTACAAGAATTTGAAGAGGATATGTAGTATGAAAACTATTTTTGATAAAATGAGAGAACAATTAGTACGTTTTCATGAGTATCAACTAACCTAACTTAAGACCACAACTTTTGTGTAAAAAAGGAAAACAAAGCAACTTTTTCCTTATTCCCATGTAAACCTCATAAAATCAATGCAAAAGTAGGTATGAGAGCAAGATTTGCTCTTCATCCTCCTGTTGCTCCTACAGTGCTTCAGGTAAACAGAAGCATCTTCATTTCTATTTATGAATTTAAAATGTGTTGTGCTATCTTGCAAGTGTTTCATTATGGTGGAACTAATAACAGCTGTTCACCTTGAAATCAGAGTTGTGTAAATTTCCATGATTTTTTTGTTTTTGAAAAATACATACTGTTTGGACACCTGGAGTACTCAATTCATATTCTTCATCTGTCTGCCTAATTAACTCCTTTTGATTTGTGATTTTTGGAGCTAGAGTATCTTACATCGTTCTGTTGTTGCTAAGCAGTTTCCTTCGGGTTTTTTTCCCTTTTAACTGACTTATGTACTACAGATTCAGGATGTTAAGTGCATCTTTATTTTAAAAGGGTGATTGGTATTTGCCCATGATAGTGCTTTTAGGTAGCATTAAGGTCTTCACTGAAGTTGCTTATCTCATTCATTCCAAAGTTTTCCTTAATTAGTGTCCAGGAGATATTCTTTCCAGTCTTGTCTGGTGTAGAATTTTTATCTCTAAAATTATGACCTCTAATGTAGATTTACTTGACTTGACTTATAGCTTAGGGTTTTTAGGCATTTAATTAGATAACATAATTTTGAAAACATAATTTTCTAAAACTGATCTTAAAATACCACGCTGATTGCACAGTTTTCAGCATAATACAATAATACTGTTATTATCCCTAAAGTGAATGGAACTTCAGTAGTGTTAAGAAGGAGTACAGCAAAGGTCTAAGTTGGAAGATCATGTCGCTGTGACCTTGCTTCAGATTATTTTTTTGTGTAATAATAGCCTTTCAAACATAAAAAAGTTCCTGGGGAAGTTGTATAAATGTTGCAAGAGTTGAGAGCTCATAGGTTTCTTTGGTTTAATGGACCTAGTTTGTAAAGATGTAGGGGAAAAAGTTTACTAGTTTGATGGTTCAAGGGAGGCAGTAATATAAGGAACATCTCTCACAGGCCACAGATTTTGTCGTCTTCACCGAACAGATTTAGAAATGCATTTTATAGTGTTGTTTTGCTTTAATAACCTGTATAACTGTATACTGTGTAAGAAAAACCTATCTAATTCTTACTTTTTTAACAATTTGGTGTTTGATAAAGTGTTTTGTTGGTGTTTGAATTGCTATTTATAAGCAAGGAATGAAAGTAAATTGTGATTTTAGCAATTGATTCAAATCAGCAGGAGGTCTTGTTAAAAGCCACTGAGAATACTTTTTCTGTGATCTGAAAGGGAACACCTGAGTAGTCAAGGCCATCCAAGCCTAGACTCTCTCATTAAAAAAAAAAAACAAAAAAGTCTTTTTAAGCTCTTATGGACTATTTTAGAAGTATTATTGTTGAAAATGATTTCTAATAATGTATTCTAAAACTTCACTTGCCAAAATGCATATGTCTAATTTACTTTACTTTTTAATTTACTTTCTTGCATTTAATTAACAATTCTGTTTTCAAACATAAGCCTTTTAGTGTTAATTGTTTAAATGTCTAAAAAGATATAAGCTTCTTTTATGATGTCAGTTTTGAAGTGATTCCTATGCAAATAGTCTAATACTGTTGGCTAACTGTGTAAGTAGTATTTTTTCTAATATAGCGATGGGAAATCAACAGACCTTTAGATAACTGTACAGGGGATTATAATGGCTGAACAGATGAGGTGTCCTGCTTAAGAGCCACACTTGTGAATCTCAGCTGCCAAATCTGTCTCACATGATTAAGACAAGTCACTAAAACAACTTCCATAAAATTTTGTTTTCTTGTCAGTAGAGAAGAAATGGCTGGACTGGAGAGACTTGAGGAAAGACTTGAAGAGAAATGACTGTTGTGTTTGGGGACATTTTGCCACTTTAAAAGAGGCGTGCTAGTTTTGGCCTGGATGTGAAGTCAGAAAGGGAGATGAAAGCTTTTCCAAAAAGATTGAGCTGCTGAAGTCTAATGAGAGGCTGTGGGAAAGGCACTGATACCATAGGGTGATGGTTCATCTTCCTGTCCCATGCAGGAAAACAACTAACATTCAGCCCAGTCAGTCTTCAAGGGAACAGCAAATAGATCCTCTTATCAGTCCTCATCAACACATTCATTTCCTGGAGGGTCAGGAAAAGCAACTGCCAAAACTTTTGGGGCATCCCGGAGAGAAAATTAACTCTCCAGGGTATAAATGCAAAATCTCAGACAGTTTCAACCAAATTAAGAGCCCAGGCTGGTGAAGTAATGAACAGTTGCCTATGATTATGGATAACAGGGAAATCCATTTTATAGTAGAAGGAATTCTCATCCCACATTTTCATTACACTTTAGTGTTATTCGTATTTAAAATTCAAAATTTATTTAACTGTTTTTCTTTTTCATTTTGATCAAAGGACATTAAAATATTTCTCTTAGCCAATAGTCCTGTGTCTGCATTCCCACGCATACTAGAAGCACCGTCATTACGTTCCCATCCAGCAATGCCTCTTCTGTGTTCTTATTTGCCTTTGATGCCATTAGATATATGTCTGTCAATGCATTTCACAAACTGCTCTGGAAAGCATTTTTCAAACTTCTGCCTTTAAATTATTTTCTGCTGTGCCAGTAATAATTCTTACCCTATCTACTCCAATAGGTATCCCATCCTCAGCCCTAGTATGGGAGCACCTGCTGCTAACAGCTGCAGCCATCAGCTGGTACAAATGTGAGTTTACACAGCTGTGAACTGAATAGAAGCAAAAACCTTAAAAGGTAGCGGATACCTTTTAAAAATCTAGTAAAGAAGGTATTGCATCTATCTAGGCAATATCTTTAATTTTTGAAATGTGTTTATGTAGACAAATGGAAAGGATAAAATTCTTGCATAACTTAAAAAACCCCATCTTTTATAAGTATAATGTAACATGCCAAACGTAACTTGGAAGGAAATTCTTTCTACTTCAGTATCATGAAGTTCATCAAATATTTTCTCTATTAATGTCACAATTATACCAGTTTACAGGTTAATCTGATCTAACTCAGCAAAGAAAAGGGGTATTGTAGCCATTTTGACCTGATAAGAAAAATTGGGCGGCACCTAAGTCTAATGCATAGCAAGAGAAAACAGAAAGGTAATAGGAAATCTACAGGTTGAGAACTTGTATATCTGTGCTTTTCATTTCAAAGCTGACCTTATCTAAGGAAGAATCACTGAAAGCATCACTAAAGTGTTTTAAGGATTTGGGGGAGTGGGGAAAAAAAAGTTTTTAAAACAAAGCAGTTTATCTTGGATTAAAAAAAATCAGATCAACCGGAAATGAAACTTTTCAGTATTTTTAATTTGCCAGATTTCCTCTCTTCATTTTTCCTTCCTAGTTCAATATGAACCCTCCCTTGAATTCCTCTTTATTGGTTTGTGACCTGTGTTCTATCAGTGATAATGCTGATTTCTTCTTGTTTAATGTCTGCATGCTCAATTTTAAAGACAACCAAAACTATATGTTTGTTTCTTTCTAAGGCTATTTTCACTTATTTTTCTCATAGTTGTTGATGATACTATTATTCTTGCATATGTTTAGTGAAGTTTTTTTTTTTCTTTATTATAGAACTATGTATACAAACTTTATAGAAAACTTAGGGACTTTTTCAATAATTTATTTCCAGTATCTAAATTTACCTGTCTAACTACCTGATTCTTATTCTGATCCATATGCATTGTTATCACTGCAGTTGCCTCTTGGCCTTATATAAATCCATTCAAAATACTATTAACGTTACTTTCAAAACTTACTGTTTTCATCTGTTAAATTCTTCCATGAGTGACTTTATCAACTCACCATATTTTACAGCATCAGGAATAAGCTTACCATACTTATTTTGAATACTGTTCAAAATTTTGATCCTAATTATTAAATAATAAATCTTACCTCTTATCAGGTTTTCTAGCCCCGCTACTCTGCAAGTGGTATTACTTTGACTCTTTGTTACTTAGTTTTACCTAGTTTCCTTCTAATTGCTCAACAAGCTTTCTCAAAAAGTTATGTTGTCCTGCTTCACACCAAAGATTATGCAGTTCCTTAATATTATATGCTTGTCTGTATCTTAAAAAAATATGTTTACAACACTGTCAAACAAAGTGTATGTAAATAAACCTTCCATTATTAGGGCATTTTATTGAAAGTGGGTTTCAGTAGAAATCTCCTTTTGTCTAAAAAAAAACCCATAAAACATATTTTGCTTTTCCTCGAAATTTGCAGCTTTTCATCAAGAAAATGAACTCTTCCAAATCAGCCAAATTTAAGATAAGCATTTCAGAATTTGAATGTCTGCCTATGACTGTCTAAGTAATCACTCTATACATTGAATAACATACAGAAGACTCCTAAGTTGGATGCAAAATGAAGTTATTTTGACTGGGGTCTGTTTGTGTTCTCTTTCCCTTTTCACTGTTGGACTGTGGGCCGCTGTCTTCAAAAGTTCCTGCCTGCATAATCCTCTTGACTTTTGGAGATGGTTGCCAGTTTTTCAAGATCAAGCTACAGAGGAAGATAACTAAGAAACAGCTATCAGTTTGGGAAGCTGATTAAGACGGCGTGGAGTAGTCTTTCACTGACCAAGGTATGTTTAAGAGAAAGAAGGGGAAAGTACCAGAAGCAGAAAACCTGATACGCAAGTGAGACGGGAACAGACCAGGAATCACAAGCTACACGGGCAGAGATAAAAAACACTGTAGGGGACTCTAATCTGAGATCAAAGAAGTGTTTCAAACTGCTGAGGAAACTAAGACAAGGGAACGCACGTAGGTGTTTTATCTAGATTTATATGCTTACCCTAATATAGAAGGTGTAGAGATTTGGTAACCTTTTAGACCCTGTAAGGTTGTTTGCTGTAGCTATCATTTGCCCCGAAGAAGTGAACTGTCTCTCTTGGGTTTTCTTATCTTTCTTTCTTTTTTTTTCCTACGGGAAGTCAATCCTAGTCTAACAATTGCAGTGCTGTGAAATTGTGTGGTCTTTGCTCTGTGAAGAGTAATGATGAAGTCTGCGTTTCACAATGTCCTATGGTGGCGGATGGAAACAAGGAGTCATCAGATCTAACACTGTGGAAGGGACTTAAACTTTAGTGGGGCAGGACCTAAGTAGAGCAGTCCAATGAATATCCTTTTGAGAAATCAGTATGAAAGCTCAATTTTCTCTGTATGTAGTAGTCTTTTATGCATGGGTCCCAATCTAGGTGGCTGCTACCCTGAGTATTATTGCTATACTTTTTCTGGGGAGGAAAAATAAAAAATAAAAAAATCACAAACCTCCAAGCCTGGGCATTTTGCTGGACAACTTTAATTTCTCTGACACATTACTGAAGCAATATCCCAGAGAGCTTCAGGGCTCCAGGACGCAAAGCTTTAGTTTCCTCTTTTTCAAACAGAATTGAATGAGATTTTTCATTCAGCATGTCCTCCACCTTATTGTAAAACACATATTTAAAAAATATCAGATATTATTTGTAACCATTCTTTCTATTTGCAGGAGAGATTTACTAGCCCTCAGGAATTTCAGCACTCATTTTAGCAGCTGGTAGATATGAAAGAGTAGGAAACTTGTCAGAACAAGTGATGTGAGGATGAAATTCCCTAAATCTGTTTTAACCTGTGGAATCACCTTTTGCTTGATAGCAATCTCTCTGATTAGGGAGAGGTTACAGTTTGTAATAGTCTGAGCCCTTATCCAGCAGCCATGACCTCCTGAGTTCTTCCCAGGCTATAAAACTGACTTGCTGTTAAGTCGTATTTAAGCCATTTCCATGTATGTTTCCAGCTATCAAGTCCTATACCACTGGAATATTATAAGACACAGATAATGTGTGTTTGCCCCTGCAGAGGGGCATCTATATAATCTCTGTGCCTTATGGTACATGTCAGCTAGCAGAACCAGCTTAAATAAATGTTTCACGTGTTATTTTGTAAGTTTTGGAACATGTGACAAGAAAAAAATAAGAGACCCTTTTTTCACTCAAATAGCAGCACAACTTTCTGGGAAAGAGATAAATTTTCTTCACTATTGATCTAATTCACAAGACATTTCTGCTTTGAAAAAACTATCTAAACCCAACCAATTATGCTATAATCAGTCTACTAGTAATTCAGACAGCCTTTTGTAAGTGATTTCATTAAGAAGTATTTATTTGAATAGAAAAAAAGTACATCTAATAATCCACTTATATCTCTCCAATTACATTAAAGAACTTGCATGTCACAGTTTAATATTTTATATGCAACCACTAACACTGCAGCATTTCATTTTGGTATGACATAACACCATTGCACTTTTAAGGGAACTCTTCCAGCAATGTTCTAGAAAAGGTTGGGAGATCTTCAAATATTTAAGAAGGCCACATCATGATGCTTTGAAAATGTTTTGTTAACTGCTAAGTTTGTTACCATGCAGATAAGCTTGCACATTTTTTTCTAAAAATTTTCTCTTCCTTTTTGTTTCATTTATGAGCTCATAATAATATGAAAATTATGTACCCCTTTCTGTTATGACTTCTTTCTGTTTCTTTATATCCCATGCTACACTGTAACTGTGTAGAGCAAGGTTGTGTATTAGAAATTCAAACCCAACTTGTTATATTAAAACTAAAAAAAAATGAACCCAGTACTGGAACTGTTTCCAAAGCAGTTCTTTAACTACAGCCAGAAATATATCCAGTATCCAAAAATTACAGCTACGTCTGAAGGAATGAAAAAACCTTTTGGAAACATATATGAAAGAGCTTGTTATGATTATCGAATTATTAAATTATCATCATTAAAGATATTAAGAGCTTTGAGTAAATCACTTTTCAAAATTATATTGAATAGATTATGGCATGATGTTTCAAAGATATTCCAGGAGAAATGAACTGCTCCACACATTTATAGCAAGCTTCTGGACTAAGATCAGAAGTGAAATAAAGAAGATCAGAGGTTGCCATAGTTTAATTCTGTTAAGATATTTATCTTCTAGCAATAGATTTAGATGTCTCATGGCATTCTGTAAAAAGTATTACTGGATGTACTTATATATGAATTTGACAGTCTTGATGTATTGCAGGCAAGTCCAATGGTTGTTGAACAGAAAGATATCTGAATTACTGATTGTCTAAATTACCCAAAAGTTTAACCATCACTACCACTCCTTATTCAGGAGACTGTATTGATTCAGATGCACCCTGCTGATTTGGGCCTTCTTTAAATATCTTTACCCATTCTACAAAACGAGTAAGCAGTAGAAATTAACTCTTTAATGATTAAATCTTTGTTTGATTTGACAGGTTGTTCTTGCAAAAACTTTGTGATGTGTGAATGGCTGGCTGTTCAGAATGAGACGCCATTAATTTTACAAAACAGAGATTATTAGTGTGCTAATATGCATCTCTTCCTCTTATAGATGGCATAAAATATACTGAGGAACACTGCTGATTACTGAGTTTTCAGTTTGATGTCTGTGGAATTACGTCATGTGTTAGTAGAAGGAACCTGCATAATAGTTTGGACGTCTAAATTTGAGTCAGCAAAAACTTGCTGAGAAATTACATGTAGAGTTGACCATTAAATATCTTTTTTATGTTAATTTTTATTATTATTTTTAGATGACAATGTTAGGTTTGTATTATATACATGTGTTTAAAACTATAGAGTTACCCATTGATATAATAATTCTCTTGCTGTGAACACATTTTTCATAGAGTGCTGTCACCATTATTATTTTCTTCAGCTAGCTATTGAAATAATAAAACACATAAGGCCAAAATATAGCATAAGTTTACATATATAACAGTTTCATTAATTAGCTATCAGCTGAAATGGAGAACAGTAAGAAGGTATACCTTTCTTCTTCAATCAACCATTGGCACTTTCTTCTCTTTTAACATTTTCTGCTTTAAACTTGTCTGTTGCTTATTTCTTGTGTTGCACTTTTTGTGTATTTTATTCAAGGTCTTCCCTTGCACAGTGCAGCTTCTCAGCTGCAAGTTCTCTTCCTGTTCCTACAGTGTCTTCTAAAATCCCACTTGTTCCTTATTACACCGAGAAATCAGGAAACAGCTCAAGATCAAGATAGCTAGTACAAATTTAGTTTATCCTACCTTCCTCCTCTATGAATACATATCAGATTACATGGTCTTTAATTAACTGTCCACCCAGTATTTTATTCAGTATATGCTTCATTACAGTAAATGGGACTTCTATGCTGACTTCTAGAGAAGAATTCAAGGTTCTAAAACTTGATTTATGTATGTGCCTAAACCTGACATCCTAGAAATTTCCCTCAGGTGCTAAAAAAATCCTGGAGCACCAAAAACCTACCTCAGGGAACTCTCTTCTGAGCGCAGTTGTTTTCAGAGCTCCTGAAGGAACTAATCTTTTGCTTTTATTCTGTAGGGCATATTTACTATGGCTGCTTCAAGAGACACAAGCTCACCCTTCTCCTGTTCCAAAGGAAGCAAAGCCAAAAGACTATGTAACTAACTGTACCACCAAACCCGATCAGCCCTGCTGCAAGGTAGAGTTTTTTACCCAAGCTCTCTGCCTTTTTCACAACGTCACATGGTTCTGGGATAGCTCAAGGCACTTCAAATAGTGTTTGCATTTGCTAAGTAACAAGATAGCTTTTGAATGCCAGTCCTATATTGTGCAAGTATAAACTTTGAGAGCTGACTTTGCTGGGGGGGTCTGGCATTTCGAGTTAGCCTGGTTTGGTGTCAAAGTCTGTTCCTTCTGATTTGAAAATGTAAATCTTTCTCCCGATTGGAGAGGCAGATGTGATCCCTCCCATCATGAATTATCCTATTATCCTTTGCTTTCTATTAATACTCATTTTGGAGAAGGGGAAAGATTTGGAGTACAACCTTTAATTTCAGCTTTTCTGAAGGCTTCTCCTTGCTGAGTACTGTTTTTTATAAAGACCAGTCTAGAACACCTGATTTATCCTGGGCATTGTCTGGGGATACTGAACACAAATGGACTTGCATCACAGAAGCTGCAAGTAAAGCATCACACACAGTAAGTAGAAATTTGCAGAGAAACATGTATCCTCCTAAAACTCCCTTCTAACAATACACAAATAAAGAATGTTGCTTGGTCTGTCCAGCTATTTCTTAGAGCACCTGTATTTTCCTGATATTTCTATCCAGTAACTTTCTGAAACTGATCCATGTACTGTAAAAGAAATACAATAATAATTTATGAACGAGCAGAAGAAACCCACAATCTTCAATGAAAATATGTTTAAGGTGTTGCACATTTAATTAATGGAAATATTTTAGTCTATCATGCCTTCATATAGTGTTTGTGAAAAAGAAAAAGCATAGAAGTCCTCTCAGAAAGTTTCTGCAAGATGAGCTTTCAGAACACAAAAAGATCAAACATCTTAAGTAAAGTTGCAGACCCACCCTTTGTTTCCACAGGACATGTTCTCATTCAGGAAGTCTGGTGCTAATTGCTTTGAATCAAAGAGCCGGACAAGCATATCCTTCCAGTTTGGAAGATATGCATCTGGTGGGGTTAAGAAGGGATTCTGCTAATGCTCAGGTAACTGCTACATGGGAAAATATTACCACTCATTCTTCTGTTTGCCAAAAGTTATTACTCATGCATGAGTCACAATAAATGCAGAATAAATGGATGAGACAGAATGACTTCTTTTTCCACCTATTTGTCCACAAAAATTTTCTGGGGTGCTGGATGCGGTAGCATAGGAAGAAAAACAACAAAAAAGGAAAAAAAATGCTCTTGTTAGGTACGTTTTCTGGTGATTTGAATGACATTGACTTACTTTGCCAAATCAACAAAATGTGGTCAGGATCTTGCAGCTAGTCTTTAGGAATTCCACTCTGAGAGGCTGAAGGATGAGTCCTGTATTATTCTCAGGTTGTCTCTGCGGTTTTATTTGTTGTTGATAAGTCTTCAAATGAACAAAGGAACATTTCATTCTCTGATACTATCAAGCGATTGAAGTTTTTCCTATAAGACCTTTCCTACATAACCACACAGTCAAAAATTGCATAATTTCACATCAAATTTATTACATCATCTTTTTTTCTTACATTGACTAATATAAATCAGTGTGTTTGTATAAATATTGCTTGCATCTACGGGGTGCTGCTATAAAGATTATGCCCCTGCTCATGTCACACATTATTTTATAGCCTGAAACGCTCTCTACTCTCCTTCACCAAAACAAGATACTTGGTTTTACTTTCAAAACTACCATTGATTTTATCCCATTCTTCAGCTTTCATTAATAGAAAACATCATTTGCCGCTTTCAGTCAGCCAATACTGCAGCTTTTTCTCCCATTTAGAATCACAGAATATCTCAAGTTGAAAGGGATCCATAAGGATCATCCAGTCCAACTCCCTGCTCCTTGCAGGACAACCTAAAATTAAACCATATGGTTAAGAGCATTGTCCAGAGGCTCCTTGAACTCTGACAGGCTTAGTGCCGTGACCACTTCCCTGGGCAGCATGTTCCAGTGACTGACCACACTCTCAGTGAAGAACGTTTTCCTAAGTCCAATCTGAACTTCCACTGACACAGGTTCATTCCCTTTCCTCGTGTCCTTTCACTGGTCACCAGAGAGAGGAGATCAGAACCTCCCCCTCCTCTGCCTTGAGGAAGGTGTAGATTGCAGTGAGGTCACCCCTCAATCTTCTCTTCTCCAAGCTGAATAAACAAAGTGACCTCAGCTGCTCCTCGTAAGTCTTGCCCTCGAGGCCTTTCACCATTTTGGTTGCCATCCTCTGGACACATTCTAATAGTTTCATGCCCTTCTTACATTGAGGTGCCCAAAACTACACACGGTACTTGAGATGGGGCTGTACCAGTGCAGTGTAGAGTGGGACAATCACCTTCTTCACCAGTGATGCTGTGCTTCATGCACCCAGACACATGGCTGGCCCTTTTGTTGCCAGGGCACACTGTTGACTCATACTCAACTTGCCATCCACCCAGACCCCCAGATGTCTTTCTGTGGGGCTGCTTTCCAGCCTCTCATCCCCCAATTTGTATGTGTAACCAGGATTACCCTGTCCCAGTTGCAGAATCAAGCACTTGCTCTTGTTAAATTTCATACGGTTGGTGATAGCCCAGCTCTCTAGTCTATCCAAATCTCTCTGTAAGGCCTCTCTGCCCTCAAGGGAGACCACAGCTCCTCCTAGTTTAGTACCGTTGGCAGACTTACTTAAGGCACATTCAAAACCTACATCCAGATCATTTATAAAAACATTAAAGAGCACTTTTTTTTTACTAGATTTTAAACCTAGAATGCTTGTGGTTTCTCCCATGTGTAGTTCTTTGAAAAATCCCCCTAGTCATTTAATTGTTCTCTTTAATGTTTTTCATTTGAATTCTCATTTGCCATGATGGCTTCAAAACTTGGCAGCAGTGGAAACACCATTATGCTTACTAATATTGTATGACCTTATACTCCTGCGCCTGTATCCATTTGTTGTATCTTACATTTATATCACAAACTCCCTTGAGACAGGGGCCATTCTATGTTTGTGAAACCCTTAGTGAACGGAAATGTATTCCTATGTCACTATAGGTCCTAGAAGTTACCATATTGTAGTAGTATAGTAATAGTAACTACCTTTGTGCTTAAGAAAATCTGCAGTAACTCACGTGTAATGTACACTTTTCCCAGGAGCAGGGGTTTCACAAGCTGTTGAGTATCACTTGAATACAAAGTGTCTGCAGAAAAAGATCACAATCCGTTCGCTGCATCCACAGTGGATGGAAGAAAAAATGATGGGCATAAGCATCAAGAAAAGTTCTGGTTTGAGTTCAGGGAAAAATTTTTATCACTAAGGAGAGTAAAATGTTGGAGGAGCATAAAATCTGCATTCTCAAAACTATGTAAGGAGAGTTTAGACAAAGATCAGTTAGAGGTGACAGAAAAAGGGCTTTAGACTCTCAAGACCTCTTCCTATTCTTACTGTAAATTTCACAGATAGGTACATATATGATATTGTTAGCATGACATGGTTGCAGATTTCAACATATCAGGAAAAGGAGATAATTTTTTTAAAAAGGGGCATTTACGAAGTGAAATAATGATGAATCAAGCCAACTTTAGAGTCAAGAAATGTTACGTAAATGATTATTAATTTGATATATAATATTTTTGTAGTCCTTATTATGTTTTAATTAAGGGGTGTTGTTATTTTTAATGTTATTTTTATGTTTAGTCATCCAGAGCGGTCTGAAAGATTCTACTTGAACAAAGACCTTCTTTTCTTGTATGTCTATCTATTCTCGAGACAAATCTCCTGGTTTTTATTATATAATTGTCAGTCTCAGAGAAGTTAACTGGGAGTTTTGCAAGCTTTAACTAAAGGAGCAGAAGCACAGGAAGCTTTTACATAGATGCCTTTGTTTCTGAGACTTTTGTTTAAATAGGTTGTAAGCAAAATAAAAATAAAAGGCTTGGGTTTATAGACTGATCTCTGTTTACTTTGAACATCTGAAGCTTCAAAGAACAGATAGAAAAATGCCTAAAAGGATGAGAAGATCAGTTTGATGAGAGTCATGTCAGAAGATGAAGAAACCACTTCCATTTGTGAAGATCAGTGTAAAAGCCGACATTAAATTCTTGGAACGTTGGTTGTATCAGCTTTCTGCAATAGTCAAAGCAATGTGGATGGAATTAGTCAACGTAATTAAATGTAATTCCTAGGCTGCTTTACTGTAGGCACTGCGCTGTTGTACCTTTGGGAAGAAGTGATTCAGTGGAATGGAAATGTGGCCTTGATAACTGACCCTTCTTCATATTTTCTGAGCTACACAGAGGGCAGACTTGGTATAGCTGATTTTCTGAAACAAACAATTTCACTGAACTGAATAAAAATCTCTTCCACTTTCTGCTAACCACATTTCACTCAGCAGATGTTTTAATTGCTTAAACGTAGTCTTTTTCTCATCTTCTGAATGTTCCTGAATCCATAGTACCTTCGTTTTGCTTGTGAAAAGGCAACAGGGAGAAAAGTTAGTTGTTTTGGTTTTTTTTTTAAATCAAAAAGAAGAAATTTATCACACTTCTGTTTGTATCACATTCATACAACATTTGCTATGATCCACATTAAACCACTATAAGCTGGCACTGAGACCGTGGGAGAAGAAAATAAAAAATGGGAGTATGTTAATGATTTTTGTTTGATCTAGAAAGCTTTTACAATTACAGGATTCCTATCACCACTTTCTTAATGAAGGGTAAATGACAGTGTCACCATTGCTACTGTACTATATTTAGGGGTTCTATGTTTAAAAAAAAAAAATTCAAAGATATAATTCTAATAGATTTTTCTACAGTTTGTATTATGTTCTCTATCTGTTGTATGTAAATTCTGAACACAGGTTTAGGCAATACTGTTGTCCTTATGTTAGCTATTTAGCTATTCTATTTCCAACACTACTGACAACTAAGAGCTTAGAAAATATCTACATCTCACCAGTCACCACTTGCTCCCTGGTCCATTTGGAGAAATAAATAAATAAAAATAATTCACTTTAGTACATCTCTGTTTCATTTAACCGTTGGCACACCTCACCAAGGCAGTGTGGGCAGAGTCCTTCTGGTGTTGGCTAAGTAACAGTAAGAATCTTTAGAAGCTGAAATTATCATTTTTTTATTGGTAGAAAAGCAGAAAATTTGAAAAAGCGAAGTTATTAAATAGGTATCAAAATGTTAGTTTAAAGCTTGCACCTGGTGTGTTTTTTTATTTATTCCATAATACCCATTGTAATTATTTGAGGAATAAGATATATAATTTAGACAAATTAATCGATACGTTTGGCTTATGATGCAATATTATTAAGCGGCTGTTACTCCAAATTTGTAGTTTCTGCTAGGGAGGTGCCAAACTCAGTAGCACAACAGAGGTAAGCTCCATGACCCCACGTCCCACCAGTTAGCAAGGCTGAGCATATATTCCCAGCAGGCACACACCTAAACACATATGTACAACACCACAAATACACATGTACACACAGCACGCCACACACATAAAGCAGACAGACACGCTCAGCACTCACACAAACAGGACCAATGGCCTCATCCAACTCCCCTCTCTGGCTGAGCACGTCTGCTAGTGAGAATACATGTGCAAGGTGGATCCACGTAGCAGCTAGATTCAGATATTCAGTCAGCCCAGTCCCATTGCCCCCAGCTGCTGGCACCTGGACATATGAACCCCTGAGTCTGCAGCCCCACTCCAGTTGCTGTTACAGATACACACACAAGCACGCACACCCTCCAGCTGATCTTGCCCTCAGAGCCCTCCAGATCCTGTGGTCCTTCTGACAGCAGGGACTTGCCTGGTCCCTTCTGTAGCCAGGCCCTTCTGTGGTATTACCCTTGGAGGCATGCATACCTACTTGCTGGCAAGTCCAGCTTGATACCTGCTAGTGTCCATAGACCCACATGCACACCTACACTTGCTCCAGGTGCTGTACCACGAGCACCTGGGCCTCTGAACCCTGGTCCCACTCCAGTGCCTAGCGCTTGTATTCACTCGGGAAAGCTGTCTCTAGCTGCAGGTGGGACCCAGGCACATGAACTTCTTGTGTAGAGCATGGCCAGACAAGCCCACTGACCACCCACTGTGTGTGCTCTGCCAGCCCACTTACCACTTTATCCCTTCTTTTTCCCATGCTTGCTCATCCCAAAACCACATTGATCCTTCCATTTCCCTACCTTAGATTCCACCCCTACACATCCCATAAAATGTCTTTGCAATCTTGCTCCTCCTCATAGAGTGCCCCAGACCCCTAGGCAGTCACCTTCCTGAAAGACGCTCCATAGAGTTGCTTCAGTTGACTCATTTTGGTGGGTTTCACACCTGGACACTGGAATTGATGCTCTCCTGGGACAGCCCTGGGAGAGGCCCAGACAGGGTGTTCATTCACTTGAGTCCATAATTTGGGTTCCTCTTCCAGCCATCATATCTCTGTGCTCCTCTGTGCTTGTGTACATGGGCCTTTGATGGGCTGAGCATTCCTGTAATGAGTGCGTGAGTGGCCAAGGCTGGGTAGGATTTGAGTTCCTCTACCTGCCATTCTTCTTCTTCACTTCTTGGTGTCTATGGAGAACAGCATTTTATCACATAACCCAACAGCTTTGTTGCTGTTTTTCCATTAGTAGGTATAGCTAGCAGTGGAGAAGTACAATGGAGTTCAACTATTTTTGTTATTCATTGATCCACAGTAGTTTTGTTAAGAACAGAATTGGGAAAACTGGACTTTCCCATCTCAAATGTAGGGATTTAGGGAAGCAGATTGTTGGACCTGGCTGAAAAAAGTAACTTGGTGGTACATAAACTAGGCAAATCCTTGCCAACACATTTAAGAAACTCACGACAAAGTGCTGAAAGGCATCAGTCTTCAACAATAGTGAGTGACAAGCTCTGGGAGAAGGCTGTCAAGACAGTGGATACTGTCATTACTGAGACCCCAAAAGGTGATTCCCTACCATGTAATATATGATTTAATGGTGTCATTTAAAATGTGATGTTCTAAGTGTAAACGAAATTCAGGTGTAGAGGAAGTAAATAGAAAAGGATATGAAAACTTCTTAGTGAAAAAAAGAAGGTAACCTAACTAAGTAACCATGCTCATCTGTTTGAAATCAGTTATTTTTAATCCATTCACTCTAGTATTTCATTATCTTCATATTTTTATAGAATCTTAGTATTTTTCAAATGTTAAGCATTGGTCTACTCTCATTCTAGAGTCTGGAAAATGAATCAGACACAAATCTTTGTGTTAATAGGTGGCTCATTTTGACCTCGATGAGCCATTTTTTCCAAGAAAATGAGTGTTATTAATTCTTGTTGAGCAAATCTACTATATTTCAGAAGAGATCAGCATATCATTATGATATCAGGATTATATATAATGGAGCTTCTTTTGTCTATTTCTCTACTTTTTTATGAATAATACAGTGAAAAAAACCCTAATCTGCATGAGTGATACTCTCTATGCTAGTTTAAATGTTTTGGTTATTTTTGGTTTGTTTAAATCATTAATACTTTGGAGGTAGGAGTAAGAAAATTGTGTGCAATTAGTGAGCAACAGAACTGACCTCATCATAACCTTAAGCTCAGATATATACAACCTAAAGCAGTGGATGCTGGAGTGTTTGGTTAATACTACATGACTTTTCCTTTTTCTGAACATAAGGAAAAACTTCTTTACTTTGAGGGTGACAGAGCACTGGAACAGGCTGCACAGAGAGGTGGTGGAGTCTCCCACTCTGGAGATATTCAAAGCCCACCTGGATGTGATCCTTTGCAGCCTGCTGTAGGTGAACCTGCTTTGGCAGGGGGATGGGACTAGGTGATCTCCGAAGGTCCCTTCCAACCCCTACCGTTCTGTGATACTGTGTGATTCTGTGACTTTTATCTTGTATGAGGGAGTGAAGTCTCTGCTGGTATGTATTCTGTCTAAGGGTGTGAACCATATGTGGGCATGAGCCCTGCCCAGAATACAGCAGCATGGTTAAAATCCTGAACCTTGTATTTCATTTAAAAGAAAGTGAGCCCACATAGCACCATGTTAAATCAGAATGGCTTCTGAACCACGCTCTTTTTTCCAACAGCCATGGTTCAGTTGGGTGGTATGCCTCTGGGTTGCTCAGATGGAGACAACAATTTAGTGCAAAGCTCCAGTGCTGGTGTCATTGAACAGAGTTGTCACCATGACTAAATGCAGCAGTTGCATGAGGTGGTGCTGCTCAGATGGTGTGTCTGCAAGTCAGCATTTTCCCAAAGGAATGAACACGGCCAGTTGCACATTGAATCTCTGCGACATGAAGCACAATTAATATGGTCTGAATTAGATGCATTAGAAAAGTAAGGAACGTTCACAGAAACAACTGTCTGCTGTACACGGAGTCTGGAAGGTAGGATACCAGATACAGTGGATTTTAAACCAAGACATCACTAGAGTGATTATTTCATTTGTAAGATAGACACATGGTGGATCTGTTCTTGTGTCTTCCGACACTAATGCTCTTGTATTCTCCTGTTTCAGTAAAGCTGGTTTTATTTATCCGCAGATGCAATGCTTTTAAGAGAGGATTCATGGCTTTCTTAGTGATTCAAAAAAGGAGTGTGTGTCTGCCACTACTTCTGTTAATTTTAGTTCAACCCTAGATATTTAAACCCTGCTTTTGTTACCACTGTCAGCGCCTGGCAAGAAAAGCACAGTTATATATTTGTGAAAATGAATGAGCAAATGAATATTAAAACTCCAAAGGCAATTATTACATGTCCTCAAGGAGTATGGCAAGAATAGTAAAAAGTCTGGTGATGCCATGTTGTATTAATAGTCTTACATTTGTTTCATGATACTTTAGAAATTAAATGTGTTGACACTTCACCTTTTATTCAGCTAATCATACCCTGTAAAAAATCCATTTCGTTATCCAGACAGACTGCTGAGCAATCATTCATCAGAGCTTCACTCATGAGCAATTTATCATTTTACCTGTGGTGGTACTGTAAAATAACAAATTATTTTTAAAAGATCCTTGATCTTTGTTAAGACTGTGCTAGCCCCCATCATTACCTTGTCAACTATAAACAGAAACTGTGGCTGCTCAGTGTATGGCCATAGCTCTTGAGCTAACATCAACTCAACATCAGTCAGACACACCTCTGGCTTGCTGTATATTTAGAAGAGTTGTTTACTCGTTCAGAAATTATAAAATTG
Organism: Ibidorhyncha struthersii; assembly: GCA_013398815.1. Lineage (NCBI taxonomy): Eukaryota > Metazoa > Chordata > Aves > Charadriiformes > Charadriidae > Ibidorhyncha > Ibidorhyncha struthersii. Next base: position 332,006 of record VZSZ01008382.1, read on the forward strand.
ATTTCCATATAAAACATTTATGTCACATAGACATGTAAGAACAATGGAGATTTTCCTCAGGGAAACAGATAATGATCAGATGTCCACATTGATGTTTTATGAAGTCTGCTGCTGATCTGTTCATGAACTTTATGATGCACCTGAAGACCTTGACAAAAGCAAACAGAATAATTCTTCATTCTTCCCCTTAGATGAAATTTCAGCAGATAGTCTCTCCCTGGAGAGGTCTTAAGCATTTTTCCTCCTCAGCATGGATTCCCCATTGTTAGGGGAGTTGTTAGGAGGCAGAGGAAATGGTATTACCAGTAAGCTGCTGCTTTGTAGTCCTGTGCCTGGGGCTTGCACATTGCAACAAAAGACTGCAGTCATTATCTACGTGAGTTAGAGGTATGGAAGGGAGTGACTTGCCTGAAACTTAGAACAAGACTGAGATCATGCTAAGTTATGGAAACATGCCAAAGTGGAAGCAGAAGATGACTGAGAACAGAAGACTGCCGTTGCTTGCTAAAATTAATGAAAATGGCAATTTAAGACAATTTCAGGCTTCCTAACTTCTGTTTGGTGATCCTATTATTTCAGTGACCCAGTAAGCTTGTTAAAATCTGTGTTTGGTTAGTAAGCTGCCATATTTTGAAGGCCACTCTTTTTGCTACTGTTTTCTGAAGTCATACTGCTTCACCAAGCTGATACAGGCAGTAGGGACTGAAACTGATAATGAATGCAGCAGTCAATTTAGTGAGCCATTGAACTGCGGGAGGCAGGCAGCATCCCATCTTCTAAGGTCTGCACTGGTTGCTTAATTGCTTCCAGAAGCTGTTTAGGATGTTATAAATCATGTAAACCTACAAATTATTGTATTATCCAATGTCATATTACCACAGCTGCTGCCAGCAGAGAACTCAATACTGATTTCTTTGCACTCTCCCCTCCCTTTCCCCTTCTCTTTTCCCTTCTCCTTGTACACATACATGCAATCAGATGTGTTCTCTGTAAATGCTCTAGGACTGTAAACATTACCTCTAGCACCACATTAGTCTGAAACTGTCCAAATGCAATAATCTTCAGTTTCAGGTTGCAAAAGACCTCATTCTGAGAGGGCAGAAAAGAGATGTTGGAAACTTTACATCCCACAAAATGAGAGGCTGGAAAGGAGTGTCTGTATATTTCCTGTTTGCTGAGTTTCCAATTAAGTTAATGTTGATGTTATTTTATGTATTGTGTTATTAATAGTTAGGCTACTTAAAGCTTTGGATAAGTGCATATTATTATTTATATTAAGTAAACATATCTCAATTTCTAGTTATAATGGCAAGTATAATGCCATTCATCCTTAAGTACTTACCTTCAACTCTACTCACAGTGGAATGAATTCTAATAGTTGAGGAATAAAATAATGTTAAATGTAAGTTTCATAGCTTGTACTAAATTATAATTGCTGATCGTGTACTACTGCTGGAAAAAAGTACAGAGTATTTTGCATTTGAATTTTCCTAGTTTAATTTATTAGGCACAAGAACTACATGCTTATGAAACAAATAGCATATGTAATGAGAACCATTCACTGCTTTTCTTTAATAGAAAATATATCTACAGACCATGGAAATATTTTATAGTAGAATACATTATATTTAAAAAACAGAAAGCTATTATGATAGTTGCAACAGAAGACGTATATCCAAAAGGAGGACCATGGCACTAGAAAGAATTTTCATTCTCGTTCCTTCTACATATTAACATTCCTTTACTGTTTGATGGTACATATCATTTTATAGTGATGGTATATATTGTCATTTTATATTTTGTAACAAGGTTACGTTAAATGAGCAATAAAAATTGGAAATACAAAGAGTTAATCTTGCTTCTTACAGGTTAACTTATTTCCTATGTCAAGGTTTTTGTAGAATAGAGATGGCAATTTTTACAGCGGAATATATCTCACCCAATATTAGTGCTTAAAAATTAGTGACCTACTCTAAGTTGTCTAGGTGTCTTCTACACTTCATGGAAAGGGATGAGGAATTTCAGCATGTTCACTTGAGACATACTTTAACACCTGAAATGAAGTAGGATGAGTTTATATTTCTGTATTGATATTCACATCTATAAAAAACTTGACATGTGTTAATATATGTTATTGTTGCAGCATGGCAGCAGTTTTATGACTATACAGCTACCTAACTGAGGAAATAGTTTTGGATTAAGTTGGATTTGGATTGGATTCAAATCTGTCAAAAACCTATGAATTCTTTTGGTGAGGTCTTGTTTTTGTGTTTTGATTGTTTCAGAGTCCTTATGAGATTTCTGCTAGTGTTCTCGATGTGATTTGAAGGCTAAGGATTAAAAGCCAGATTTAAAAGCCTATATTTATTATTTGGGTTTTCTCTTTTTTTAACAGTGACCACTGAAAGATACTATTTGTGTTTACACAAACAATAGGAAAAAAATTAACAAATCTGTAATTTACACTTGCCTGTAAATTTTTTTAAAAAGTATCATAGTGAAAAGGAATATCATAATAGTTCCAATTGCAACTGGATACAGCACAAGAGAAATTATATATATATATATATATATATAAAGGAACATTGGGTATGATGGTTTGTCTTTAGTGTGTCAAAATTATTTTCTTCCCGTTCTTATTTAGATATGCTTTAACACTGACACTCTGCTGTAGCCCAGGTGTAACCAAAAATGCACAGTAATGTCAAAGCACAAATATGTTTTAGGAGTTACATATGGGTGAACATAAGCAAATATTGCAAATACATTGCAGTTATTAAACTTTCCAAGGTTTATATATTTTAAAAATAGAAGACAGAAGTCATAAATATAATAGTGGGCAATGAGCATATATCATTTTCTGTGTCTCATTTATTTTGAATAGATAAAAGGTAGCAGAATACTGGAGATATCATATTATACTAATTTTTTTACACCTGACGGCTGCACTCTGAAGGACACTGTGGGCACATTCTGTTGTAACAGGGATGGAAACATGCTATAATGATCCAAAATCATTTTACATATCACAGTTCTGAAGAAAAAGGACGTAAAAAATGGAATACTTCAGTTAGTAATGCACCGTTCTAAAACATGCTTGGGTAGCATACAGAACATATAAGTATGAAATGCTATAGCAGACAGAGCACAGGAAATGTCTAAATAATGGTTAATGGTAATTAATAACAGGACAGTGTGTTCTGCTCCTGAATTTACCACGGAATATTCTCTTTTGTAGCTTTGTTTAAAAAATTATGGCATTGGAGGAATTTAATTCCAAATTGGACATCAGAAACAGCATGGACCCAGACTAAATTCTTAGTTTTATACACCACCAAATATGCTGACCCAGCTGTTAAATTTCAAACATAGGTATAAATTACGCAGCTATGCTTTGGTTTCTACTGTTTAGCTACATAACAAAATTCTTATAGAAGAAATAAAATTATTTTAAATTGCACCGTTAGAACGGCTTCCAAATATATCTCCACCTATGGGGTGCTTTGTTATGGAAACATATATTTTATTATTTGTATTGCTGACTACCCTTTAAAAGCAAAATGTAATGGCTGAATTATTATTTGAGCATAAAACTTATTTTGAACTTTTAAAAGATACAGCTATGTGTTGGGTGAGTAGTTATGCTTAAAACTCAAGTTGCGGCATGGGAAAATAATTTTTTTTCAATATAGCAGATGCCTTTCAATGTCTTCGGGGTAAGTTAAATGATTTTACTGACATCAAAAGAATGTAATTAAACACCTATGATGGCTAAACAAAATAATAGCAAGTAGAGGCTTCTTCACATTACATTAGGTAACTATACTCTCACAGACGGGTTGGACATTTCCTCTGACAGCTCGTATACGAAATTTAATTTGGATTAATTAAAATTTGTGGTGAAAATAGCACCTACATTTATTCCACATCAGAAAAATTAAAATAACTAACAATTTGTCTCTAAGTGTGGTCTTGCTACTTTGAGTAGCTTTCTAGTATAAAAGGTGTTGCCTGACTACTAAGTGTACTGTAATTGAAAACAGAAATGAAAATATAGAAGAGAACATCACATGGCTAACCACTACACAAGCCTGCTAGACAAGAATCCACAGTAGAGAATTTAAGTAGAGAAGAACTTTAGGAGCCAAAATTTGTTGGCCTAAAATTTTGGGGCGTGAAATTTTGATTCCTCAACTAATAGTGTATTTGCCATCTTTAACTTTTTTGATCCTTGAATAACCGTGCTCCATATGTCTTTTAATTTCTAGTTTGTCTCTAAATGTACCCTCATGCAGAGATCCACTCTGTGTGTACCTAACACGGGATGCGTTCTTACTGCTCCCGACTGTTTCTAGAGAAAGACTATGTGTAAAACAAATTGTTTAGATGTCCAGATTTTAGATAGCCAAAGTTACATAAGGCTGGCATTGTTTCAGTATGATTGGAAAATGTACATCTTTTAATACCAACTTCAAAATGAAATTGCCGGTGTGATTGGTTTTATGGGAAGAGTCACAAGCCTACAGGCATGTTACTGAGGTTGTTTATGGCAAGGAGTGATGAATTCTGACATGAAAGCAAAGGAATCCTCTTTGGCATGAATATTTAAAGTCACTTTAACATGTTAACACTAATACCACGTTGAAAAAGTCAGTATTATGGGAATAACATCTTTAAGGTGTTAGCTTTGGATGTTATCAAAAGGCATGAATGCTCAGACATTTTTCTGATCAATAAAAAGAAGACCAAGTAGAAAGCCTGTAGCCAAGTAAAAGTGACCTTTTTGAGAAGAGGCAGTTGTTTTGTCTTTTTTAAACATTATTTACTCTCTAAATCCTGAAAACAAAATTCCTTAGTAACTCAGAACAGTGAATCTGGACCACCTGGGCTCTCCTTTTGTCAGCAAGAAAGTTTCGCATGTATAACATTCAGTTCAAGACAATATTGTATGTGCTGTGTTCAACATTGGCCAGCCTGTGGCTTACAGGGCACAGAAAATAGACTTCAGCCAAGTGACATAAGTATTAAAGAACTGTCCTAAGAATGGGAAAGCAAGCAGTTTGTGTCAACAGAGTGTTCCTCATCCTATATTACCCTAGCTCCTCTGACAAGGTATTACAACCGATAAAAGCTGCTTTGTGACTCTACCACAGCTTGCTATTGGCAATTTACACAGTTTTAAGTTTTAAAATGATCGTTTGTCAAAGGCCTACTGCACTTGCAATGGTGATTTTATAATATAGAGAATAGCCTATCTGCTATACAAAACAAACAAAGAGGAAGGTTGGAAAAGGCATTCACATGTATATTGAACTTGTGTTATCATAGGTAATCTACTCATAAAGACAAGTCTCACATGGCTGATTCTAAAATATCCTCAAAATTTCTAAACATCTTTGTTTTCTAAAAATCTAAACCTAATGCACGATCATAACCAACCGAGTGGAATGTTAACATAAAGCTTGTTCTGACAGAGGGAATTGCAAACAGAATTAAAAATAAATACTGGTAGAGTTATGAGTGATCTTATCACAGGAACGTGAATAATTCAGGCCAGATGAGACCTCAGGGAATCTTTAGTCCAACCTCTTGCTTAAAGAAAGATCAACTCTGTGGTCAGACCAGGCTGCTCAGGTCTTCATCCTTTCAGACAAACCTCCAAAGATGGAGATTACCCAACCTCTCTGGGCACCCTCTTCCAACGCTTGGTTAATGTCATAGTGTGGGGTCTTTTTCCTTATGTAAAGTTGGCATCTCAATTTTCCTTGTTCTCCTGTTACACAACTCAGTAGATAGTCTGGCTTCATCTTGACAGCCTCCTCTTAGGTATTGGAAAGCTGCTCTTGAGTCCCCACAAAGCCTTCTTGTCTTCATGCCAAGCAAGTTCTTCCCTCAGACTCTTCTCTCATCTGTCATTATGTTCCAGTGAATCACATTTACAATGTGCATATAGAGTAGAATACATAAATGTAAAATATGCATGTAATGATTTAAAGAGTCCCTATCATAAAGCCAAAACCCACTTATAGCTAAATCAGATACTTGGAAGAATTTAGCAAGATACGAATGATATTTGGATATTACTTCAAAGCATTTTACTAGATGCTGTCAAGCTTGCTATCACACCATTAGGAAGACTATTCTTATCATAAGCAAACAAAGAAATGAAACTAAACAGAAGCCCTCAGCATTTAGAGAGAAAATGAAGAAATGAACAAAAATATTCACAAGAAGTGGAAGACGGGAGAAGCTAATGCTACTAAATATCAGCCAGAAACTAGGAAGTATGGGAAACTGATAAAGATCAAAGGTACAAAGAGAAAGTTATGACAGAAAGTGTAAAGGAAAATAAGTTTATAATATGTAATAGGAAAGAAAGGCTTCGTAGTAAGTTATCATTTGTTTTCTTACTAAATAAATACTGGAAAAAATTGTCAGTAAAATATTCAAGAGATTGGTCTGTTCAATAACTGTTGAATACCTAAACCAAATGATCAGGTTATTTACAGGCCTGCCTATTCAACTTTGATTAAATGCAAAAGAGAGGGTGCTTAATACTGGACATTATTAATAAAATAATGAAAGGGAGTAACCTAATTAATACCACTCAGAATTGGTTTATAAAGAATGACACTCATAGATCTACCTTGTTATCTTTTTCTTATGAGGTTTAAAGCATCGTTTGTAAAGGTGTTGATGCATTTTTTGTAGACCATGACGAGCTGCAGTACTGCAGCACAATTTCATTGGGTGGAGTAATGTTAGAGCAATACCAAGAGTTCAGTGACTTATAAATTACAGCCCTGCATTTGCAGGCATTTTTAATGAGGTCTTGCATGAGCTTATTCTTAGTTCAACACTTTCAAAATATTTTATCAATGATACCGTATGACATTACCACTGACAAATGTGCAACTCTGACAACAGCAAACACTTAGGAAGACAAATCAATGATACATAACCACTTAGATCACTTAAGAAGCTGGATGCCATCAAAATGTGTGTGTGAAATACAACCAAGTGTAAGGTTGCGCTTCTGGATAATAAAGACCATGTGCTGGAGGTACCAGGTGAGAGTATATTCACCAGGTACAGAGCACAGAGGCTTAAACTGATCCAGGGTCACAGTGAAAGCACTCCTCAAGAGTACTGAAAAGACTTCAGGCGGCCACTGGATACCAAAATAGTGGATTACATTGTAAAGAGAAGCAAGACCATTTTATGTCACTCCTCTTGGCATTGCTTTACTGGAACACTGCAGCCAATTAGGGAATAGTTCAAAAAGGAAGTTAAAAACTCAGATATTGAGAAAAAGCTGTGACAAGTCTAAACTAATACGGGTTTTATCTCCTCTTAGGGAAGACAGAAAGATGATGTCATTACACAGTCTTTGCTGAAGATAATCTCCTCGTGCTAAATAATAAATCTGCTTATGCTCTTTGTTCCAACAGACAAAACAATATCTAAAAGCAAGAATGGAATAAAAATAACAGAAAAATGTCAGTAGTGAAGTTAATTTGTCCATGAAGAAATTTGCAAAGATATTTCTTGGATTTTTTTCTTCACTGAAAACTTTTAAATTGAGGTTGTATGTGATTGAAAGAGAGATTCCCCAGCTCATCCATAGTTTTGGACTGGATGTAGTAACTGACTCAGGTGAGTCTCATAACTTGTCATGTGGGACAAGTTAAAGACAAACATAAGAGTCTTTCATAGCCTTAAAATCAATTAAGTATGGTAATGCAAGGTGACAGCTCTGTATGGTCAATTCATTGACATGAAGATGTCAAACAGTACTGTTTGTGGAAGGAGTGCTCTTTGCTGTTCCATTAGCAATTAAAGTAGCTTTCTAGCATAAGTTTTGATATTGGTTGCTAAGTGCTAGAATAAGCAAATAGCAAAGCTGTGAATGCTGTGCCTATGGTGCCTATCACTAAACTCAGGGTGTGCCTTCTCTTTTCCTGATACCGACTTGTTGTACCAAGCAGGCTCGTATATAAAAAGCTGACTGGGTTTGGGGGGTTTTTTGGAGGTTAGATTTGGCACATATGGATTTGACTACACAAAACATAGTCTTGTGGACAGGTTGAGCACCATGATTTTGCTGTGAATGATTGGAAGAATGAACAATACAGGTTTTGAAACTTCTTATAAAATAAGAATTTTTAAAAATGAAGAATGCTTGTGCTTTCTGACTTCTTTGATTTTGAGAGATTACATCATCTTTTCTTGTAATTATTCTTTAAAACTGAAATTCTTATTCACCATGGGCTAATTAATTATATTTTGTAAAGTCAGTTCCTAAAAGTATTTGCTTTGAAGGTGGCTGCTGCCTCCCATTGTTTTAGAAAGAAGTTAAGTTTCTCTTCAACTTAGGTGATGTCTCTAAAAACATAAAAGTAGTCCTTTGTGTGTTTGAGTGAATATAAAAAAAATGTATGCATGAAGATGCAAAACAGCATATGAAAGAGAGTAACAGGAGATAAGGATGAGGGTGCAGAAAACACTTTCCACAGTGGTAAAGTGGAATGATACTAGTTACTTTTTCCAGCAAAAGTTAAATACGTTAAAAAAGCAAAAGGGAACACTGCTATACCAGTTACAGTTGCTACTACATTACATAGATTAAAATGCTTGTTACAATGTGGAGTCTTTAAAATAAACTGACTGATTTTTCTGTAAGAAATATGCTTGTTCAATACAAATTTGTTTAAGAAGACTGAAATATTAATCTTCGGTTGTAATCAAATAATACCTTGCTGTGCTACAAACATTTTTGCTTCCTATTGAATCAGGTCAGAATTGTGCTTATCTTTTCCAAGGCAGACTTGTATTTCATTAAATATGGTGTATCAAGCATGCTGGGCAACAGACAACAAATGTGCTTTATAGCCCCGAGCCACTTTGCTTTTTCTTAGGGTCTCTTTGTGTCTGTATTACCCTACTTTGTAAAAATTAAGCTTCTGCTAAGGAATTATGTATGATTTGAAGAACAATCTGAATGATCTGAAGAATGACAGAATTTGATTATAAGAAAGTGAAATAAAATTCAGGGCATCAAGAAAAATGGTATGTTAAAAGCAGAAAACAATATAGGGCATAAGGATTTGGATTACATGGATAATACCATTAAATGAAAGCTAGTTTAGTGAAATATGAGCTATCAGAAAAATTATTTGATCAGTGTATGTGATTAAGTGCTCCCATTTGAGTGTCCAGGTAGTTCAGGGAATGACATGCAATATGTGACCTGACATATCACCCTTCAAAAGGACATTGCACAATGGATATACGTAGACAAGGAAATTTAATAATTTGCTAATTGCTGCTTCATGGCTAGTACATGAACTGAATGTGTGATGATAAGAATTGCTGGCATTTGACTGTATGCTTAATGTATGGATAACAGCCAGTTAAGAAGGGCATGATAAAAATGTGAAAGAAGGCAGTAACCACTAGAAGAATGGGTGGCACAGTATAATGGGAATAACGAAGTACTTGCCTGGGGAAGCAGGATGTTTTAATCTTTGTATTCCAGTCGCTGCATGAGTCAGACACCATATTTTACCGTCTGATAACCAATACCAGTGTTATGCTTGCTGCCTCTCATACACCCTAGTTAAGAACCTCAGTATGATCAAGTCTTGTGACTAGGCAAGCCTTAACAAGTATGAGCCACTGAAGCACAATTAGAAACAGACTCGTTGGCAGTAAATTGCTAACTGTACTTTGCAATGCCTAAAGGACACTGGAGCTTCCTGAGTGCCCAGACTGGTCAGTGTACAAATTATACCTGATGTATATAAGTAAAAACCACCTGCCCTTTTCTGGGACTTCTCAACAGGCAAGTCTTCCATTCTCAGGGAAGTGTTTATTAGAAGAGTATTTTAAAAACTGCTCTTGGTCTAGCTACCTGAGATACATTAAGTATTGGTCTAAAATGTATGGATGATTATGCATCTTCATATGCTGATTTTGAAAGGGTCTAAAACTTACTACTCCATTTCAACGCCAACCAATCAATGCACTTCAAGTTGATGTTGTGTTTAACTTCACTCCAGTTATTCCTTTTATGTGTCATATCGTTTGCACATTGGAGTTGGGCCAGGAGTATTTTTGTGTTTACCTTCTAAAACATCAGTGGCTCTTTTGTAGCTATAGTCCTCTTTTAGCTGTGCAAACAGTCCTCTTGAAGATAAAAGTTTCTCAGAGTTTCTATTTACTTTTATAGTATAACTTCCTCTGTACCAAATAATCTCCAAATCAAAATGACTACCAAATATAAGATTTTTTTTAAGCCAGTATAATTTGCCTAAGATGCGTGGGTAAAAGTGTCCATGTCCAATTAAAAATTATTGTCCTGTGAGCTGCTGCTTACATTGTGTATGATTTGACAACAGACATTTTCTTTATAAATGCTCTCATCAGAACAGCACTCAATGTATCAAAGAGTATATCAGACATATTGATTTTTGCCAAAGAATATTCTTATTCTTTACCAAACATTTGCATAAAGAAAAACATTGACATTCTGTTATCAAAGCACTCCCTCCATTTTTCGGTTCTTAGATATTCACAACTCAGGAGACCTGTAATTCGTGCAATCCCATTCAGCAAATTCACAGAGTAGCTTCCCAAATGCATCACCTGTTTAGATTAGCTTTTCATGTTTTTGTTTCTAAATTCCTATGCATTTGAACAATAATAATCCAAACAGTTGTAAATCTTCTAGACGATTATAACCAAAACTAAGAACCTTACCAGTAATTCAGCTTATTAAAGTGTGTTGAAAAGATGCTGTTCTTTGTAGGAAAGCACCACAGCTTCATCTGATATATATTCTTGTTAAACCATACTTTTTTTCTCCAACTTAGGTAATTTGTCACAGTTGCTGAAATGACTGTAAATGGCATCTTAAAAGTTAAGCAAATTAGTTACAGTACTGTATATTTTTGACTCAACAAACTTGATTTATCTAAATTATTACCTTCACTCTATTTATAACTTATCACTTGTGGTCTTTTACAAGCTGTCAGTTTGTACTGTGGTTGCATGCAGAGAAATTTTGCTATACCATATAGTTTCTGAAAATTCATTAAGCAGTAATAAGCCATTCATGTATGTGTTTGCGTACCAAATAGAAATGTAAGCACTCACCCTCTTATAGGCATGCACTTTCATGAGCTTTTAAATTCAATTTTGTATTGATATGTATGTGAACTAGTGCAATGCATATGCAGTAATGACTAGAATCTGTCTATTTGTGCATATTTTTACCATACCTATTTAATTGCAATAAGTGGTGTGCTTCTGTGAGACTTTGGTTTCACTAGCTAAATTCTGAAAAAGCAATCAAAAAAAAAACTTTCCAAAAGAAACGGGAAAAACTAAAAACTCAGAACTTCATTTCATCTTCTGAAACCCAGACCCTAAAATGGATTAATGTGCCTTCTTCCCCACTTTCTTTCTGCCTTCTGATTTCAGTGCATGCCATGAGTATTTATTTCAATGAGATTGTCACATTGAAATGTCCTTCAGCAACTGTAGCTTGAGCCCTACTAATCAAAACCATTGTACCTGGAAAATAACACACAACAGTGTGGTGGGTTGACCTTGGCTGGCTGCCAGACACCCAACCAGTCACTCTGTCACTCCCCATACTCAACAAGACAGAGGGAAGAAATAAGATGGAAAAGCTTGTGAGTCAAGATAAAGACAGGGAGACCACTTACCAATGATTGTCATGGTCATAACAGACTCGAGTTGGGAAAATTGATTTAATTTATTGCCGATTAAAAATAAAGTAGAAAGGTGAGAAACAAAGACAAAAACTAAAACAACTTCCCCCACCCTCACCTTTTTTTTTTCTTCATTTTTGACTCCTCTACCCATCCCAGTCCCCCTGAGCAGTGCAAGGGAATGGGGAACGGGGGCTTGCAGTCAGTCCGTAACAGTTCCTCTCTGCAGTTCCTTCCTCCTCACACTTTTCCCCTGCTCCAGTGTGGGTCCTCCACAGTCTGCAGTCATTCAGGCTAAACCTTCTCCAGCATAGGCTCTTCTCCACAGGTCACAGCTCCTTCAGGACGTATTCACCTGCTCTGATGTGGGGTCCTCCACAGGCTGCAGAAAAATACCTGCTCTACCATGGTCCTCTCCATGGGTGGCAGACAAACCTCTGCTCCAGCACCTGGAGCACCTCCTCCCCCTTCTTCTTCTCAGACCTTGCTGTTTGCAGGGTTACTTCCAACACATTTTTTCCCTCAGTCCTCAGTGCCTATGGGATATTTTGTTCTTTCTTAAATATATTTTTTCAGAGGTGCCACCAACTTGGCTGATGGGCTCAGCTGTGTACTGTGGAGGGTCCATTTTGGACCTGGCATGGAGCAGCCCCTGGCTTCTCACACAGGGGCTGCCTGCTGCAGCTCCCTTGCTGCCAACACCTTCACACCTACAAACAGTGCAAACAGTACATTAAAAATATTCAATTAACGCAAATCATAAATAGGGTCACTTCGCAACTTGCAAAATAGTATTTATATGTTGTCAGAAGAACTGTCACTAATATTTAATCCTTTATTACTTTCAGAATATAAACTGGACTCTGTTTTCATAGATTTTAATTATGTTAAACATTACTGAAATAAGGTTTCATTTGGTGATAATAATGCAAATGGATTTGTGTTCTCTATGGGAAATATTAAATTGCCTCGGTTAAATGTGTCTGTGATAACATTACACAGCATCCCAAAGGAGCCAGAAGCAATGTAAGAAGTGATGGCTAGAAACTCGATGTGGTTGGCTTAATCTGTTTTCACTGAGACTATTACTAATTAAATATTACTAATACTTTTGCGAATTACAGAAATGACCTTAGGAAATTTCTGTTAACCCTACTAGACACAACAATCTCAGTAAGAACAGTTCTATTTTTCACTTTTAAGAAAATAAAATGGAGACAGAATGGAAAAAATTACTTAATCATTTTGCCTTACAAATAACTTATATATTCATATCCAGAGTAAACTTCTCCATTTTGGTTTGTATGTATATGTCTCATTTAAATTGTTGTTTTTCTATCTGATCAGAATAATGGGTGTATGAAAAGGTATGATTTATCCTCATTGCCTCTAAGTGAAATATGTAGTTCACAGGAGCTGCTTTTTTTGTAGTATTATTAGGACTTGGTTTCTGGAAACAAAAGTAGCTGCCCTGGTTATTCTTATAAATACACAATGCATTGTAAAATAAATCTCTGTATTTGTTTTTCTCATTGGAAATACTTTCCAGAACAATTATTGGTTTATTTATTCATTAAATATTTTAAATATTTTTTCTTTCTTTTTTTAGTGGTTACCATTTGAGCATGTTCTTAATGTCCTGAAGGGTCTATTGCAGGACCAAAGTAGACACAGACTGCTTTTTCCCTGTGTCATGGTTTAACCCCAGCCAACAAAACAAGGAATTAATTCACCAGTTCCCATGGGCAGGCAGGTGCTCAACCATCTCCTGGAAAGCAGGTCTCCATCCCACATAATGGTTACTTGGGAAGACAAATGCCATCACTCTGAACATTCCCCCTCTTCCTTCTTCTTCCACCAGCTTTATATACTAAGCATGACATCACATGGCTTGGAATATCCTTTTGGTCAGTTAGGGTTATCTGTCCCCAGATGTGTCTCCTCCCATCTTCTTGTGCGCTCCATCTACTTGCGGGCAGGATGGTGTGAGGAGCAGAAAAGGCCTTGACTGCTTAGCAACAACCAAAACCACCAATGTACTATTGTCATTATTTCTCATCCCAAATCCAAAATGTAGCACCATACCAGCTACTAGCAAAAAAGTTAACTGCACCTTGTTAGCTGAAGAAACTCAGAAGTGACAGGTTTTGCTGTACAGCCATATTAACTATTTCATAGACACAGATAGGGATAAATTAAAAGTATAAAATATCACTGCAACTGCTATATGACTTCTCAACAGAAATTGGAAGCAGTTCCCTGATATTAGAATTGTGTTCAGTTTGCATATATGAGTGCAAACATTCCAGCATTTCTGAGGAGAAAGCACATATTACCATATCCAAAATATGGATTAGACAAATATATATACGTGAAGACCCTGAATGATGTTCCAAAGGAAAAAAGAAGCCAAAGGATCTGATGATAACATTTCATTCTAGGGAGACTTTGACTAGTAAAATGCACCAGGTCTTGTACTCTCAGAGCTAAAAAGTGTAAGTAAATCAGAAGTTTCCAAGAAGGTCCACACAAAATATTCAAAGGATTAGAAAACATTCCAGATGCAGAAATCCAAGCTCAATTTAGCTGATTTATGTCATAGTTTAGGTCTTACATAGGATGTTAAAGTTTGATTATGAATTTAGTAATGGCTTTTCAATTTATTAAGCAAAGTTCGAACAGTGACTACAGGTTAACACTAAGCAGAGAGATTTTAGAAATAACGTAGCACAGAACCACAGAATGGGTGGGGTTGGAAGGGATCTTTGGAGATCATCTAGTCCACGCCCCCTGCCAAAGCAGGTTCACCTAGAGCAGGTTGGACAGGAACACATCCAGGCAGGTTTTGAATATTTCCAAAGAAGATGATTCCACAACCTCTCTGGGCAGCCTGTTCCAGTGCTCTGTCGCTCTCAAAGTAAAAAATGTTTTCCTCGTGTTAAGGTGGAATTTCCTGTTTTCCAGTTTGTGCCCACTGCTCCTTGTCCTGTCACTGGACACGACTGAAAATAGTGTGAACACATCCTCTTGACACCCACCTTTTAGATATTTATAAGCATTGATGAGATCCCCTCTCAGTCTTCTCTTCCCCAGGCTAAACAAACCCAGGTCTCTCAGCCTTTCCTCATAATAGAGATGTTCTATTCCCTTGATCATTTTTTTAGCCCTCCACTGGACTGTCTTCAGCAGTTCCCTGTCCAGAACTGGACACAGTACTGCAGATGCGGCCTCACCAGGGCAGAGTAGAACGGGAGGATGACCTCCCTTCACCTGCTGGCCACCCTTTTTTTAATGCACCCCAGGATACCATTGGCCTTCTTAGCCACAAGGGCACATTGCTGCCTCATGGTCAATTTGTCGTCCACCTAGACTCCCAGTTCTCTCTCTGCAGAGCTGCTTTCCAGCAGGTCAACCCCTAACCTGTACTGGTGCATGGGGTTATTTCTCCCTAGGTGCAGAAGCCTGCACTTACCCGTGTTGAACTTCATTAGGTTCCTCTCCACCCAACACTCTAGCCTGTTCAGGTCTCGCTCTATGGTGGCCCAGCCTTCTGGTGTGTCAGCCACTCCTCCCAGTATTGTGTCATCAGCAAACTTGCTAAAGGTACACTCTGTCCCCTCATCCAGGTCGCTGATGAATATGTTGAACAAGACTGGACCCAGTACTCACCCCTGGGGAACAGCGCTAGTTACAGGCCTCCAACTAGACTCTGTGCTGCTGATCACAAACCTCTGAGCTCTGCCATTCAGCCAGTTCTCTATCCACCTCACTGTCCACTCATTTAGCCCACACTTCCTAAGCTTACCTATGAAGATGTTATGGGAGACGGTGTCAAAAGCCTTGCTGAGGTCAAGGTAGACAACATCCACTGCTCTCCCCTCATCCACCCATCCAGTCATGCCATCACAGAAGGCTATCAAGCATGATTTCCCTTTGGTGAATTTATGTGGACCACTCCTGATAACCTTCTCTTCCTCTACATGCTTAGAGATGACATCCAGGATGAGCTGTTCTGCCACCTTTCCGGGGATGGAAGTGAGGCTGACTGGCCTGTGTTTTCCCAGGTCCTTCTTCTTGCCCCTTTCTGAAGACTGGCGTGACATTTGCTTTCCTCCAATCCTCAGGGACCTCTCCTGTTCTCCATGACCTCTCAAAGATGATGGAGAGTGGCTTTGCACTAACATCTGCCAGCTCCCTCAACCCTTGTGGGTGCATCCTATCAGGGCCCATGGATTTGTGAGTGTCAAGTTTGCCTAAATGATCTCTAACACAATCCTCCTTGACAAAGGGAGAGTCTCCCTTTCTTCAGGCTCTCTCTTACCTCCAGGGTCTGGGATTCCTGAAGGCCAGCCTTAGCAGTAAAGACTGAAGCAAAGAAGGCATTCTGTAACTCTGCCTTCTCTGCATCCTCTGTCACCAGGGTACCTACCTCAGCGTCTACATTTTCCTTAGTCTTCCTTTTACTACCAATGTACTTAAAGAAGCCCTTCTTATTGTCCTTGACATCCCTTGCCAGGTTTAATTCCAAGTGGGGCCTTTGTTTTCCTCGTTGCATCGCTGCATACTTTGACAGTGTTCCTATGCTCCTCCTAAGTGGCCAGTCCCCTTTTCCACATTCTGTAAACTTTCTTCTTTCATCTGAATTTTTCCAGAAGCTCCTTGCTCATCCATGCAGGTCTCCTGCCTCCTTTGTCTGATTTCTTGTTCCTAGGCATGCACTAATCTTGAGCTTGGAGGAAGCTGTGCTTAAATATTAACCAGCTCTCTTGCACCTCCCTCCCTTCTAAAGCCTTACCCATGGGATTTCTCCAAGTAGGTCTTTGAAGAGGCCAAAGTCAGCTCTCCTGAAGTTCAGGGTTGTGATTCTACATTTTGCCCTGTTTCTTCCACATAGGATCCTGAACTCCACTATCTCATGGTCACTGCAGCCAAAGCTACCTCCAGCCTTCACGTCCCTAACTCATCCTTCTTTGTTTGCCAGCACAAGGTCCAGCAGAACACCTCTCCTCAATAGTTTCTCCACCACTTGTGTCAAAAAGTTATCATTAATGCTCTGCAGAAACCTCCTGGACTGTGCATGCCTGCCTGTGTTGTCTTTCCAACAAATATCAGGGTGGTTGAAATCCCCCATGAGAACCAGGGACTGTGATTGTGAGGCTATTTCCAGCTGTCTGTAGAGGCCTCATCAACTCCCTCTTACTGTTTAGGTGGTCTGTAGTAAACACCCACAACAGTGTCACCCATATTAGCCTGCCCCTTAATTCTTGCCCATAAGCTCTCAACATGTTCATCATCCACCCCTAGGCAGAGCTTGACACATTCCAGTTGCTCTCTCACATAAAGAGCAACTCCACCACCTTGCCTCGCTGGTCTGTCTTTCCTAAAAAGTACATAGCCATCCATGACAGCATTCCAGTCACGTGAGCTATCCCACCATGTCTCTGTAATTGCAATGAGATCACAGCCCTGAGACCACACGCAGGTCTCTAGTTCTTCCTGCTTATTCCCCATGCTGCGTGTGTTGGTGTACAGGCATTTCAGAGAGGGAATCAAGCATGCAGGTTTCCCTGGAGGGGAACAAGAGCATCCACCACAGCCATACAAACCCTTGAGGTGGTTGGCCTTCTGGATCTCATCTTGGGAGTCAGCTAAGGAATATTTGTCACTGCTCTGGTTGGCCTGACTTATTCCCCAGTTGGATAAGTTGGCATGAGCATTGCCATCATGGACCTACACCAGAGTCCTTCAGTTTAAAGCCCGCCTCACCAAGTTGGCCAGCCTGCTGCCAAATATTCCCTTGCCTCTTCTCGACAGGGGGATCCCATCCCTCTCTAACAGGCCATATTAATCAAAGAATATCCCATTGTCATAGAAGTCAAAACGCTCATGATGTCAGGTAGCCAGGAGCTGACATGCATTATCTGTCAATTTCTGGCTGTTCCCTTTCCTGTAACCGGTAAAATGGAGGAAAAGATAACTTGGGCACAATTTTTTTTTCTCTTGCACCCCCAGGACTTTATAGTCCCTCTTAGTTCTGCCCAGGTTCTGGCTTGCAGTATCATTCATGCCCACATGAAAGAGTAACAGTGGATAGTAGTCTGTGCTCTTGACAAGTTGTGGCACCCCCTTGGCAACATCTCGATCCTTAGCTCCCGGAAGGCAGCATACCTCATGTGACTGTCTGTCAGGATGGCAGATGAGCACCTCAGTGCCCTCTAGCAGAGTCACCCACTACAAGCACCCGTCGTTTTTACGATATCTACTGTGTGCTGCTGGTGCAGTTCCTCCTGACAGACTTTGCTTCTGGGTGTCTATAGATGTTAAAGCTTCGTACCTGTTTTTTGTTGTGATGCCAGTGGGTGGGGGTTGAAGCAAAGTCCTGCTTTTGCGGGAGACCAGGTTCAAGGTGCCTCATTCTTATTGGTATCCACTACAGGAACATGGTTATGAAACCACCTATCTATCTCTGTTTTGGCTCCTCTGATACTGTGCAACCTTTTAATCCTCTCTTGCAACTCAACCATGTGACATAACACATCATTGACCTGTGCATATGTTGTGCAAGTACTTACCTTTCTACCTTTCACCACCATTGTGGCCAACTGAAGACAGGTTCAAGTGATAAAGCGTCTTCATCTCTAAATATTTTTTAATTAATGTAAAAAATTTTTTAGTTTTGTTGTGGTTTAACCCCAGTCAGCAGCTAAGCACCATGCAGCCAGTCGCTCACTTCCTTGGCTGGGTGGGGAAGAGAATCAGAAGAGTAAAAGTGAGGAAAAACTCATGGGTTGAGATAAAGAGAGTTTAATAAGTAACGCAAAAGCTGCGCGTGCAAGCAAAACAAGAAATTCATTCTCTACTTCCCATTGGCAGGCAGGTGTTCAGCCATCTCCAGGAAAACAGGGCTCCATCAGACTTAATGTCACTTGGGAAGACAAACACCATAACTCCAAACGTCCCCCTTTGCTTCTTTTTCCCGCAGCTTTATATGCTGACCATGATGTCATATGGCGTGGACAGTTGGTCAGTTGGGGGTCAGCTGTCCTGGCTGTGTCCCCTCCCAGCTTCTTGCCCACCCCCAGCCTACTCGCTGGTGGGGCAGTGTGAGGAGCAGAAAAGGCCTTGACGCTGTGTAAGCACTGCACAGCAGTAGCAAAAACATCCTGGTATTAGCAACACTGTTTTCAGCACAAAGCTAAAATGTAGTCCCATACTAGCTACTATGAAGGAAATCAACTCTATCCTAGCCAAAACCAGCACAGGTTTTGGTTTGATTTGTTTTGTTTTGTTTTGTTTTTTTCTGAATTCATGTGATCTAATTCAGTACTAAATTACTCCGAAATGTCATATGGCCATGTCATGCAAGTTAGACCATGAAGCCCTTTTTCTGGTTTTACAGTCATTAGATCTATAGAGTTCACCTTTGAAATCTAAGTCATTTCAAACAACATTCTTCATAGGATCAGTTGATACTGTTCTGTGTGGACTGAATACAATAAGGATCTTGCAAATAACTCAGTATCTATAGATAACTGCCTTTTCTTAAGTTAGAGGAACTAAGAATAATGGGGACTCAGATTTCTTCAGAGGAATATGCAGTATTTTTAATATGAGGCAGAAATCATTATAAGTTAGAAAATATACAGTGAAACATTTGTGTTATTAAAAGCTAATGATCATTTATTTGCAGTGGTGGTAAAAACCCTACCCTGCTATTCCTGGAAATCCTGTAGTATTTATAGGTAAGAAAAAGGTGGTAAATGTTAAGGCCTTTTGAGGCACGGAGATAACACATTCAGCACTATATCACAATAAAAGTGTCAATTGATATCTGTTTCCTGGTTTTACCTTTGTAGAGGATGTATGACTGTATGACTTTATTCCAAAGGAATCCAAAGCATTTCTGTTCAGGAGCAGGTAAGCTGGCCTTCTGTATGAATAGAGGTAATAGAGATAATTGAGATAAGCTTCAATTTTTGCACTAATATTGGTTATGTTATGATGAGAAACTTATTTGAAAATTGATAAGAAAAAGATAATACTTTGCTTGAAAATAAATCTGATGCACTTCAACTGCCGAATATGAAGGGTAGGTCTTGGATATTTATAATGAGAAAAAACACTGAAATGAAGCTGAAAAGGATAAATAATTTTTGAAACTTTTACCTAGTGTAATCGTAGTAATATCCAGACTACTTGTTTACATTCATGATTCTCATGCAGAGAGGGTATGTGATTTCCAGAAACTAATTTAAGTTTGATGATTGGCTAAAGTGTTTGGGTTTTTTTTGTGCTTTATAAGAACACAACTATGTGTATGTAACCTAGTATTTGGATTGCTGTATAGTTCCACTGATGAGTTTTATGTAGTTAGTTGGAAAGTTGGTAACCTCCTCCTATATTCTCCTCTCGTTTATGAAAATTCATTTGATCTGAGTACATTTACGAAATGAAAGATGTGCAGATACCTGGCAATTCTTGTCATTGACAATTATTTTCTCTTCTTAATTTTTCTTAATCAAGACACAAACTGACTGTTTGCTTTTATCTTTCACCTGCTGTGCTAAATTTCCGTTCATTTTCTTTATTGCTACCTGGGAATAGTAAACCCACAGAAAATCAGACAAGTGAAAAGATTGACACTTTTGTAAAGACGAATCTGTATTTAAACTCTGTAGGTAGGTCAATAGCAACACAATTCACAGGGATCTTCATAAGGATAATTACATCTGAAAGCTGAGTCTTAGTTTGGCCTTTCCAAACTAACAGCTCAGCTGACCCATGTTTATCAGGGAGGACTATGACTACCTGGTTCCCAGAAGTTCAGGTATGCAGAACTAGCAGCCACAAAGAGCTGATAGTTCTGTACAGATTTTAAATGTGATAGTGCAAACAGGTGTTCCTGGGCTCAGTATATCCAAGCTAATGTCTCCAGAAAGAAGGCCATGAATCAGCACAAATTGGGTCTCATGAAATAAACTGGTGTAGCCGTGCTTCTCTCCAAACCAAAATCTGTAACGGGCTTTGCTGTATCCAGTGTCAGTATCCATACAGAAAGCACACTCTGGCTGAACCACTTTGAAATTCTTTTCTGCATAATAAGAATCATCTTCTTTAAAATATCTGCAATATTTGTTGGACAAAATTATGAGTCATCTAAATATTTCCATTAGATCAGTGTTTGAAGTTGTTTCTATGACTGGAACATGTACTGAAGAGATGTAGATGCAGAAATGGGCAGGGGGCTGTATTTGTTGCCATAGTACATCTCCAGAGGTGAAATTTTATACTGCACTAGCTGGTGAGAATCTAACAAGAACAAAGGTAGAGACTAAAATGCTGAAAACTTCTTTTTCCTTCTCCCCATCACCAGAAAATCTTTACCTGCTGTCACACTCTGAAAACTGTTCCCGCTCTGTTTGCTGTGCCTCTTTGGTGCAGCTGAAGTTCCCCATCTTCTTTTTCTAAAAGTTTTGAAGCTTTTATTTCCTCTGTGATATTTTGCCCGAAGGTAGTGTATTAGATTTGCAGTATGCCGAGGTTTTCTTCACATGTTTCATTATGGTTGTTGCTCTTCTCCGCAGCAGCAGCCTATGTTTATAACTTAGCAGTTCAGTGTGTTTGCCCAACTCCCTTTGCATTCCTGGGACTTACAACTCACTGCAATATTAGTTCTTGTTGCCAGGGCACTTTGTATAACACTTGACTCTATTTTAATGTACACCTATTTTTGGAGCAGTGCAGTGAACAGAGCTTCGCCTTAGTCGTTTATTTTGCTCAGACATTTATTTGGAAGATATTAGTTCTGTTAGGGTATCCACAGATGACAGATTTCTCCATTCATCGGTAGTAGACCAAATATGGCCAAGACCAGATGCTCATGGCTTAAATGTGAGCACAGAAAGCCTTATGCTGTGAGTGTTAGATTAGTCCCAGATAATCTGCATTGATAATACGTGCTCTCAGTTTCCTTTCTTTTACTCCATGTTCAATTGCTCCTCTGTGAGAGCATGTTGGATGTAAGGTGCTACTACTAGTGAGTGGAGAACTCTAGTTTGGCGCCATACTGTACCAACTTTGAACTAATATGGCTAATAAAGCTAATATTCACTGATATAAAATGGTGTTGCTCTGAGGGGCTAACACAAAGCTGCTCTAAGCCTATGCTGTGCACTTGTATAACTAGTATACTAATGCCTGTCTTTGGCTGAACTGTCTGATCTCTTCTGCGCACGCTATGCAGTCTCAAGTGAGGCTGCCCCAGGCTCTTTCAAGAAGAAAGTAATGAAATCTCTGGCTTCTTTAGCATGTATTACATTAACTGACAAATACTGTGCCTATGTGCAGGCAGCCTGGGCTGGAGGCTGAGGTCGGCTCTCCCAGCTGTGTTGTTTAGATCTGAGACAGGCATTCCCACCACGGGAAGAAGGAACCAAACGCCGTCATCAGTTAAATGAAGGGCTGTTTTCTCCTAGCAATCTTTTGCGCTGCCTGTATTTGAACAAGGCTTGGCTTTAAATCTCAACTGAAGTGAGGTACCTGACCACAGAGAGAAAGGCAGTCCATTAAAATGGGAATTGTGAGTTTTAAACAGACTGAGTGACAGCGCAACAGTTGCGATGGCGTGAATGAGGCCTTTGTGGGAAGACTGTAATTCATGTTCATTAAAAGACAACATAAAATTAAAGGTGGGTGTGGCAGGATTGGGAAGCTAATCTGTATTTTCACACCATTATAAAATGCCTAGATTTGCTTCTGAAGAGATTTTATACAAATAGCACAACAAAACTCCAAGCATTCACCACTGTTAAGTTTAACTTAATCATACAGTCCGTAAGTCTGCTTCACTCTCTTTCACCTACTTCTTCCTTGCCTAGTGTTTTCTCCCTATTATCTCAGTTTATGCAGACCAGTAAGTTAAAATATTTTTCTAAAAATTGAATACTTCTTATTCACAGCAGTCATTTACTGTGCAATTATATCCAGCTTTTCCTGTTGTTACTCCATAGACCCTGTCTCTGGTATACTTAATTCAGCGCATTTCTGTAGCTGCATAGATTGACTGGTATTAAAAGGAAATGCAAAACCCAAAGAAACTGTTTCAATACAGAAGGAATCTCTGAGGCCAGTTTTTCCCTAGAAGATTGAGGGTGGTATGGGGATGGAAAAAAGAGTTGGTTGATGAGGAAGGGATGTATCCTTCCGGACTTTGCTGTACAGCAATCTATCCTATATTATCTAAATGGAAAAATATTTTTCAAGTTTAAACAATAACTTCTGGTGTCCATATCATAAATGTGAATGAGAACATAATATCTGAACAGTAGCTTAGGAAGGCTCATTATCCTCAAAAAGCAACAGATGCAAAAATATTTCTAGGCAGATGAACATGATCGGTGTTCTCAAACTGTTCCCCCAACAGCCATGCAAACAGGATTTTGTCTACCGGAACCCACTGTTTCATCTTGTACAGTGCCGGTAGCATTCACTGTTTCTCCTTTTCAATGGCTGCATCTCATAATGGACTTCCACGGAGATGTGCTGAAAGGCATCTCTAAACTTAGGGAAGGGCAACATTGCTTTGCACAGTTATTTTCTTAAATGAAACATAATTGTTAGCACAAAGCCTTCCAACAGTTTTGGAATGTATATTGTCACTACTTATCTCTCTAGGGAGAGATGGGAAAATGTGCAATACCACAAAAAGAATAACCATGTAAACAATGAATACAGTTAACCAATGTAACTTTCAAATAGATTTATGTTCTTTTGAACAGATTTTATTTGGGTATCTGAGTCAATTATCCTAATTGTAGACCAAACAGTGGCATATTCTACTATTATACTCAATACTGCAATGGCACAAAGGTTTTGGCAGCAGATAACTCATACTTTATCCATCTTTGCATGTGGTAATACACCCAGAGCACGCCATTTGTCAGCATAATGACAATTCCTGTATTCCCTGACTGCCTAGAGTAAAAGGTTTAAAAACAACGTTGTTTCTGGCTAAGGAGAAGTATCAAAAAAGCTTGAAACTTAAGCCTCCTGTTAGTTTCACAATCTCTGGGAGATTTGGTACAGTATGTTCCTGCAAAAGCCCTGCTTAAATCTGTGGCCAGTTTCTCCCAAGCTGTGATTAAGACAGAAAGTATGCATATGTTGTTTTATTTTGGTTCTACAATGAGGTATTAAAGGACTGAGGCAACCTGAGAACTGATCATTTTAAGAAAAGATAGTTAAAAGAAAATGTGTGAAAACATCTGGGCTCTTCGAACTCTCTGGACTTCATTCCTTTGTTAGCACCACAGCACTGGAGAGCAGTTGGTCAGAGGAGGATACTGTGAAATGTAGAAAGGAACAGACTGCTACAGTTTACTTTCTTTCTTTCTAAAGTACTTTGAGTGTTATTGGTATGGAAAGTGCAGAAACTTTGTATGATTATGAAGTTAAAAGGAGACGTGCAATGAGCTACCTAGTCTTTTGTCTGTCCTTGGTGGAGCGATTTGAAATCCAAAGTAGGTCACAAGTCAACTCATTTTGTAGACTTGACCTTGTACTCAGTGGTCATTTAATCCCATCACGAAACCACTAGATAATGTTATAAATACCAGTTTTGAAACAGCCCTTTTGGGACAGTTTCTTTATCTTGGCAACTGATTTCTGCTGAAAAGGGACCAAAAGAGTTCCAGATAAAAACTCTTCTAAATACTGTCCTTCTATTACATCATTTGCACTTGTATATTGGTAGCTTGACAGCTGGATATTCCAGTTACGTTGATTTCTTAGATATCTGAAGACATATACAGAAAATGTGACTATATATACAAACAGGAGATAAAGACTAGCGTCTCAGCTCTACAGCTCATTCTCAGTTTAGGCAGTCATTTTATTTGCCTCATTTCTCCTATCTCTTTTCTTTTTCCTTCCTCTGTTATCTTTGCTACTCTATCTGTCCTGCTACTGAGGTTTAGCAGCAGCCAGTGAATAGTCCTTCCATTGAATAGCATTAGAAAGGAGTCCACTATGAAGACTTCACGCCGAATGGAAGAAGAACCTGGAGTGAAGGATAGGATCTGGCCATTGAACTTTCCATTTATGATCAAATCCAGAACATTGAGATCTGGGGTTATTCCAAGGATGAACTTGTTTCTTTTCCTTAACTTGTGTTGTTTTTACTGAGAAAAAAAAAGTAAACCATGTGCTTTGAGCTGAATTAACTGTAACTGAAATTCTTGGCAGCTTTAAAGACAAATAGACTCATAGCCAGCGCTTCATACCAACAAAGCATTTCATATTGAACTTCCTTGGGTTCTTTTACATTTATTTGCTTTCTTTTCTATTTTCAAAAATAAAATGTTGCAGGATGGAACTTTGGGGTTGGGGAAGTGGTGATCTTTTTTTCCTCTACAGATGGATCTGGATTGGAAATTGTGAGGTTAGCCCCTTTAATGGGATCCCTGGAAGAGTCAACCCCCGAATTTTAAGGCTCTGCTGAGTTCTTCTGTTTATAAGACCGTGCATATGAGATGCCTGGAGTGAGAAACAAGTTAATTTAATTTTTCAAGTTTTCCATTGAAGCTACAGAACTGATTTTACTTTATTCAAGACCAAGGAAGCCCTCAATGCTTGGCATTGTTGAGAAGAAACCTGGGCCTATGGGAGGATCGGCAGGACTCTTCTGACTATGAGAAGCTATTTAAGCAATTCTGCATGGGCACTCGAGGCCCCACCAAACCTGCACTCCAAATGTCTGAGTAAGTTTCACCAAGAATCTAAACAGGCAAGGAGAGGACATCCCCACATACCAGGAACTTGTGTGTAAAGGAAAGAAGTTATAAGGAAAGCAAGGTTAAAAAAAAAAAAAGGTAGGTAAGTTAAAATAAATATTTGACTAACCAAAGCAGTTGGGTACTTTCCATCAGATGCAGGAAATCAATTCATGCATTTTAATAAAGAAAAAGAAGCCTTCAGTAGACAGTACTGCTCATGTATTAATAATATACCTTATGCTTTATCTTCAGGCCTGGAAATGTTTTGCTTGACTGCTGATCCTGTTGGTTTCCACTTTTCTCACCATCTACTTTTACCATCTATTTGTTTTAATAAAAAAATAGAAAAAAGATTGTGATTTATCTTTCATAATTTAGATATCTAAAAGATAAATATAAAATTAGATTTACATATTGGTTCAAGCTTTCCCTATAGCTGACAAAGATAAACAGACACTTTCAATTAGTGACTCAACCCCTTCATAACATTTGTATGAGACGGGTGGAATTAATTAAACCTGATTTTTCTTTTTCTCTCTCTCTTCACTGCAGAGGGAGTCTGCAGGGATAACTAGTGTAGACCACTTGTCCATCTTTTAGACAGTGGAAATGAGGTAAAGTGAATTCCAGTTCTGCTACATGGCTTGAGTAATCCCCCATACAGTATAGTCCTGACTGGTTGATGTCTCCAGTAGTTTTTGCAACCTAAATAAAAGCAATATATTTAGCAATATTTTAACTGGAACAGAGTGAGAAATGTCTGTATTTTGTCTGCTGCTGTGTAAGTATTTCACATCAGAGCACATATTAATGCTGAGAGAACTAATAAAATGACAACACACAGAACCCAATATGTTAAATTATGTTGAATATTACCCCTCCCCCCTCAAGAAAGAAATGGTGACATCTGTGACCCTAAACTGTTTAATTTTTAATATACTTAGCCAATATCCACCATTTTTAACAGAATTATCTTTTATGGTGTATTTTAATATTAACTATGGAAATGGAAAGGGATTACCTCATGTAGCTAAATATTCCAGCATTTAAACTCTACTGCGTCCTTTTAGGAGGCTCTAGTGCCTGTTCTTAAGACAAAAATGTGTATTGTAACAAAGCAGCTGCAGAACAGAGCTGTGGAAAAATGCAGTAGATCAGAAACATAATTATCCACTAGGTAAGTAAGCTCAAATACTGGTTTTGGATCCCTGTCTTGGTAAAGAGAAGGCAAAAATCTGCTATGACATCACTGCCTGCATTTACTGTCTTTTTCTTCAAAGGGTCATTAAATGTTTCATATACTAATTGACATAATTCAATTTAAGACAATTAAGAATTGGGATCCTTTAACCAATGTCAAATTGATAAAAAGAAATGAGGACAAATCCTAGACCACATGCAAATACAGTAGCTGCACTGGTGGTATTCCCACTGATGTCAGTAGGTGTAAGCTCAGCAGCAGTCAATGGCAGTCTTGCTGGTCTAACATGGTGCTTGCTGGTTGCCTTTAGGGCAAATGCCATTAGAGTAACTTCTTCTGCAACACATTACACAAAACTTGTAAAGAAAACGAATGTGTTTTATTTCACAATATGATATAACTAAAAAACTGGCAAGGCTGAAAGTGTATGATGGATGAAATAAAAACTTCTGGTTTTCCTGTCTGATAAGTATGTAGGAGTAATATCTCTTATCAAGCAGGAATTTCTTGGCTCCTTTGCTCACTTCTTGTCTCAGACCTTAAGAATATGAATCCAGTATCATTGGTCTCTGAACTTCATAAAAAAATCATATTTACCGAAGACATAGCATAATGTGCAGCGTAACACTTTAATTGTAGCCATTACCAAGGAATAATTACAGAACACCAGCTTGCCCTTCTAGATATTCCATTAGCATTTCCACAATTACTACTATTAACAGCAACATTGCAAAATTCATTGAGTTCTTTTAAAGTATCAGCAAGTCATGGGCCAAAGCTGAGTTTATAGAAAGATATACAAGAAAATGTAATAATACACTGAGAACAGAGACTGTTATATTTCAAGGACCATTTTCGGATTTCCTCTCAAACTCCAGGAGAGACACAACTGTGGCTAGATTATTTCTCTGAAACTCCTTGGTAAACCCCACTGGATATATTCTGTTATATAGCAAAATGATTATGTTGCATTCTGTGGCTAAAGACAATTGTAATTTTGGCCAGTACGGAAAAAGTTAAAGAAAAGCCACAGTTGTGGCAATGAATTTCCAGATTATCTCTATTTATGAGGTTTATTGCATTGCCAGTACTGAAAGATCATAAAATCATGGAATCACAGGAAGGTTTGGGTTGGAAGGGACCTATACAGATCATCTGGTTCCAACCTTCCCTGCCATGGGCAGGGACATATTCCACCAGATTAGGTTGCTCAAAACACCACCCAATCTGGCCTTGAACACTTCCAAACACAGGGCAACCACAACTTTTCTAGGCAACCTGTTCCAGTGTCTCACCACCCTCATAGCAAAAATTATCCTTATATCCAATCTAAGTCTACCCTCTTTCAGTTTAAAACCACTGCCCCTTGTCCTGTCACTACAGGCCTTGGTAAAATGTGTCTCTCCATCTTTCTTATAAGCCCCCTTTATATACTGAAAGAATGCAACAGGGTCTCTCCATAGCCTTCTCTTCTCCAGGCTGAAAAGCCTTCTCCAGCCTTTCTTCACAGAAAGGGTGTTCCAGACCTCTGATCATTTTTGTGGCCCTCCTCTGGATCTACTCTAATAGACCAATGTCTGTCTTGTACTGGAGACCCCAGACCTGAATGCAGTATGCTAGGTGGGGTCTCATGAGAGAGGAGTAAAGTGAGAGATACAGCTCCCTTAACCTGATGGACATGCTTCTTTTTATGCAGCTCAGGATAAGATTGGACTTCTAGGCTGCAGGCGCACATTGCTGGCTTGCGTCCAATTTTTCAATCAACCAGTATCCTCAAATCCTTCACTGCAGGGCTGCTTTCAATTGGTTCATCACTCGGTCTGTACTGATATTGGAGATTGCCCTGATCCAGGTGCAGGACCTTGCATTTGGCCTTGTGGAACTTCATGAGGTTTACACAGGCCCACTCCTCAAGCCTGTCAAAGTGCTCCTGGGTGGCATCTCTTCCCTCAAGCATACCAGCTGCATCACTTAGCTTGATGTCATCCACAAACTTGCTGAGGTTGCCCTTAATCCCACCATCTATACAATTAATAAAGACCTATAGTCTTTATTAATAGAGACCTATAGTCTCTTGGTGAATGCAATTCTGGAGACATCATTATGTATTAATTTTCCTGTGGAAAATCATGTCAGCTTCCATATTGTCAGCAGTCATAGTCTCATGATACCTACAATATGTGTGGACCACAGACAACTTAGGGAGCTGGCTAGGACAGCAGACTGCTGGGGACAGACATCATTCCTTGCCTTATGTCTGAGGTAATATGTCACCAGTCAGTGGGAGAGAGCAGAAGGAAGAGTGTGATGGTACAGTGAACTGCAGAGAATATCTATCAGTTTTGGCTACAACTATATTGGTGAGGCTGAGAAGGCAGAAGAGAGCAGAAATAGAAGGATCACACAACCACCACTTGTTCAGCACAGACTCAGGTTGAAGTCCTTCACTTCAAAGTTCCCTACCATTCAATTTTGCCTACACTACTGACAAGTTTAGAGACAGCTCCAGCTTTAGGTAGAGGGTGCAAGCCTAGAGGAGGTAGGATTTTAAGGGTACTTGTTACCAAAAGCAGGGAGCATGGTTGCCACCTGCTGTTCATGGTAACTGAAGCATCCTGAAAAGGTCTCTCTGGAGTCTTGTGGGTGGGCTGCAGAGTAGGTGATATTCTCCTCTCTGAAAGGATAAGAAAAAAATGTGCCAACATATACTGTCTGGGCTAGCTGTCTAGATATTTGGAAAGCATCTGTGGAAAGTAGCAACTGTAATCACAATGTCTGTACATCGAAGCAGATAAATAAATCAGGATTTTTAATGCCTATTTTGGCAGCAATTTTGAAGCTAAGAGCCTATTGTTAAAGGAGACGGGAGAAATCTGAAAAAGACAGGAAGCAGCCAAAGGACGTCTGAGGAAACTATAATAAAAGTTACTGGGGCATTTTTTCTCCACACACTTATATGCCAAAAGTTTTATTAGGCAGTTTAATTATTGCTCAAGCAGTTCAGCTTAACTCACCTAGTTGTAGTCCTAGTTTCACTTTCTCCAACCAGAAAGAAGCAACAAAGCATGAGAGCTGAACCCTTTTTCTTGATTCTTCTCAAATGACCATATGCTTCTTTTTGGTGAAACTATTTTTAAAACATGGTCAGTCTTGACGTATATCACCTCCTGTGAATAGAAGTGCTTTAATCTGGAAACGAGAGGGTAAGTCTAATACTTTGTAAGGTTAACTGTTACAGGATAAATTCTGTAATGATAGAGAGACAGCTCTACTGTCTCATTTACTCACTTCCATTGACCTGCATTCCCCAGGCTCCACCAAATGGCTCTGTGAAGGCTCTGCATTTCTGGCAACAATTGCTACCTGCAGCAGATGAGAAAAAAACCCAGACCTCCTTCTCCTCATCTCTCCCCAAGAACAGCTTATCAAGAAGTCCAGCTTCTCCAGAAAAAAAAACAGTGAAAGGTGAAACTGTCCCACCCTTGTAGTCTTCCTCTCCCTCCTTCCGCTTTTCAAGGAGACATAACCAGCTTATGAGGAAACTATGCCTTTGTGATTTAACCTAGTTACTACTTTTAGCAGAGTTGTTTAAACACTAGAAATTAAACTTTAATCATTAAACACTAGAATTTGAAGTCTTAGGATTGATGGTTGCTCAGTTTGAGATAACTCAAAGGTTATCAAAGTGCTAGCTGTTCCATTTTAGGTCAAACCAACTCCTCTAAGGTAGCAGAAGTTGCAAAGCGCTCACACCTAGGCAGCTGTGAATACTTTGGTGTGAGTGGGTTATACAAGCAACCAGGGGTAAGTAAGCTTTAAGTCAACTGTGCTAAATGAAGGGAGGAATGCCAAAAGGGTTTTCAAATCCACTTTTCATACTGGCATCCAACATATCCTTTGGGTCTAACCACCCAATGGTGGTCCTAGTCTAATGGGATTGTTATAGTTTTCTGCTGGTATTTCCACTGTGATTCAGCTATGTGATTATATTTTGCTGTAAAAATTAAAAAGAAAAAAAAAAAGCTCACTTATTAAAAAAATAAAGACTACAGCTCTGAAAGCTGTTACAGGTTTTTGTGAGTTGAATTAAAATTAAGTTAATTTCCTTTTTGCATCTAAATGAAAGTTCAAGTTTACATTTACAAAGAAAAGAAAACAGATGCTTCAGCTATGATTTGCAAATGACAACCAAGTAATATAGTTATAAACTCAAACTAAGAGAAAAAATTAAAAAATTGAAATATTACAAACTTGGTTATTAATTAAGGAATCTTATTCATCATTTCAACAGTTTAGTTCATTTACCTAGTACTTTGGATTCAAGGTATTTATTAGTACCTCCTAACATCAGTATGTTGTACCGGCAGCTTTCAAACTGTGATCTCTGCAGTACCAGCGTTCTGAAAAGCCAAAGCAATTACTCAGTTGTACCATTTGTTTTAGGATACTTAATCTTAGTCATTTAAGGTACATTAGAAATGAAACAAGTCTGGTCTCCTTACTCCAGAAATAGGGTAGTATAAAGTAAGATTAATCTCCTTGCTCTAGTATAAGATATGCTGCTGACCTTGGCTTCCTCTGATGAGCTGCAAACATGAAAAAAAAAAACCAGTAAGTACTCAGAACTCAGCAAGATGAGGATCTTTATTTCTTGCAAATCATACACGATTTAGAACAGTTGTTCCCAATTTGCAGTCAGTGATCTGCAAAGAACACACCAGACATATGGTGTGACTTCCTTTCCTTCTAACCATTAAATCACATTAAATGACAGTAAGGAATCGAGAAAATGCTTTCCCAATATTATTTTTCCGTATAAATGCATGCTGCCATTGCCATAGGGTTGTTGTTTAACTGGAGAAGGATGTGGTCTGCAAGTTGTACTCCCTTTTAAGTATGATCCACTATGCAGAAGTATTGTCAAACTCTGATGCACATTATGCAGTGTAGCATGATAGAAAAGCTATAAGGGTATTCTTTTATCAGTGAGATCAGCTCAGCACTGTTTGTGTATCATAGCTCCCACTGATTTCACACAGACTTTGACATTCGCAAAGAATGCAAAGTGGATAGCTAGCATGCGGGAGGATCTCTTCAAGTATCCTCAATACAGAAGTAGCAGATCACAGTAACATTGCTTAATCCTACTGACTTTGGTTTTGTGGATATCTCAACAGAGGACTTCATCTTCTTTCTTCAACTCCTTACCTTTTCTAAGCTCAAAAATATTTGAGTTTGAAAGGAGAAGCACAGGTGTTGTCTGTATTAGAACAAGAGGTGGCTAGAACATTTTGTAAAGTAGAATTAAAAATGACACCACTTTCTCAGTAACCATTTAATGGACCTAACATTTTTTTTTTAAAGTGTAACTTTATGACAAAACAACCCATCCACTTTAATAAGTAGATTATTAAATTGGAGATTACTTTTACTCATTGTTTGTTAGTTCTGCATCCTGTGCACAACACGGTGAGTATGACTGTGGCACAGAGAGCTGTTCTGTCAGCAAGTTTGGGATAATTCATGTGTTACAGCTACCATTTGAATAAATACCACAGTTTTTATTATAATCCACCTGTGATCGAGAATATGTAGTCAGAAGCTTTTTTAAAATTGAATTTGTGTTACAATCATCTTGAGATTTAGAGTGTTACATAGGACAAGAACCACTTAGGGTTAGGAGCATGGTACCAGACAGTATACTTGTGAGTCTGCATAAGCAGCATGTGGCTGGAAACTTCATTGAAATTGGCTGTCCAATTAAAGTTTTCAAGGGCATCCATGAGTAATCAGTACTAGAAATGATCACTGACTTAGTTTATCCCTGCTTTAAGACAATCATACTGGCACCTATTACGTGTACACTGGTTTAAAACTCCACAAAGAAAAAGAACAAAACATGGCATAACTAAGTCAAGAAGGTCTGGAAAATAAAGAAAACGGTTCTGGAGAACGTTACTTACTGGCAACATCTTTGCACAACATTTCTCCAAACTTTCATTTTTGTATAAAGCATCCTTATTTAAGTAAAGGCACTATGGTGACACATATTCAACATGTCACAAAAGTCTGAATTTGTCTGTATGTAGACAGATATTAATGGAAAAAATAACTCTATACTGCCTAATATGCAATTTACTGAGAAGGTTAGAAATATCTATTTGTGTATCGATAGCAGGATTATTAAATTCCACCACTTTCTGGGCAAGTTTTGGGAAACGTTTCAACTGGTCAGTTTTGTTGGGTAAATACTATGATAATGAGTGCCCTATTTAATACTTACTTAGCACATAAATTAATTAATCAGGGATTTGATTTCCTCATGTAAATACATGACTGCCACAGGCCTACTTTTATGTGCCAAAACCATATTTTTTTGCTCATCTATCATTCTGTCCATGACACATCACCTTCTAAACTCTTCAGTGGCTGCAACTGCCCAACAGATGCAGTTCGCTATCTCCCTTTTCAGCTGGGGCCCTACACAGCTCCTCCCTGTCTACTTGTCTGAACTCACCTCCTTTTGCTTTTTCCCACAGCTTTGCCTTTGTGGTCAGTCTCTTTTCCTCTATGAGTTTGGATTGCCTTGATCCAGCATATACCTCACGCAGCCCTTATCACCGCATCTTTTCCTTCTTTCTGTTTAGATGCTAACTTAAAACATTAGCTTCCATTTTGTGCATAGGAACTGGGTTAAATGGACCAATTCAGGGTATTTCTATCTTCCAGAGTTGCAGTGTTGATTCTGGAACGAGTTGAATTCCCCAGCATAATTAGCCTGAAGGCAGCCTCACACTAGTGCTGCTGTAATGTCTATATAGAGAAATCATCCCGATTATGATAAATGCATTGCTCTGATTTATATGACATTTCATTCTTTTGGAATTGTTTTTTCTCTCTCAAGAGCTGGTGTCCTAATAACACAAATATCAATGAAGGAGATTATTTTTACCATAAGTTTTGTTTTCAAGCTGAAAAACTGAGCTCTAGGAACCTCGCTTTTCAAATGCCTCGTTCATAGTAGTTTTCTAAACTCACAGATAAATCTTGCAGTGTTTTATAACTATTACTCCACGTACAACTTTTTTCGGGGAACTTACCTGAAGAAATTTTCTTTAGATGGTCACCGGTGTTTTAGTGGGTCTAAGCGTTAATATACTCTTAAGAGGACCTTAAAAATACAAGCTAACTTTAAGTGGACTGTAAGCATGCTGAACAACTTTGAAAGTGCATGATGTATTCTCCAGCCATTAATGAGCTTATCCTTCTGTAGCCTTTAGGAGAATAATAATAATCAGAATAATCCATTGTGTCAAACTATTAAATTCTGTTTCTTTAAAAAAGTTTTTTTGATCTCTCATGACAGATCCTGACTTTTTTGCACTAATATCTCTCTGAAGAACTTCACTTGAGTCAGGAGGTTTACTTTGGATTTACACCACTTGAAATTAGAAAAATGTTTACAAACAGATTGGAGACATCATATATTTTTCCTGGTTTCAGGATATAATCTAATCCATTCAGATGTAAGCTTCTAGATTTTTTTTTGTAGGTGGGGTTTTTGGACAGAATTTGAAGCATACTGCAATTACTTTCCTTGAAATTTTGCCCTTCTGTGGATTTATTCAAACTCCAGATAATCAAATCTTGAAAAGACCTTTTTGGAGACCATGTTCGAGACTGGCAATTTTTCTGTCTCTAAACTTCGTGGAAGCATTCCAAAATGTTCCTTTTTTGTTGTTGTGCATAATTGAGATGGACTGCAAAGTAAGCTGCTTGGTAAAATGGTTAAATGACCTTGATTTTTTTCAAGTATTTTCTGCATGCAGTTTCAGTAAAGATAATGTTAAACAGAGCTAAATTTTTTAATGTGAAAAGTTGGCACATTATTTTTCTATTGATGTCAGGTGAACACTTCATATTACAGGGCATGCAGGAATGCCCACAGACACTATGACAGTACAGAGCACTTGCACATCACTGCCTGTTGCATCCTGTTCAAATGATTTCAGCAGCAGAAACATGGGGAGAATGGTGGAGACCATCTTTTTCTGAATGTTCTTCCTCGCAATCTTGGCAACTGGCTTCCTGTCGTCCCTGTGGTAACAACCACTGTTTTGGAAGCTGCTTATTCATGGGTATAATTGTCTTGGGACTGTTTTAAAACCAGAAAGGGGAGAGGGGGAAGTGTTCGGAGATACAAAGTATTTTGTGCAACATTCCCTGGAGTAATTAGTCACTCAGTGAGACAGTCTGTAATGCAGAGCAGCATTTGGTCTTGACTGAATTTAGAGAGTGGAAAATATAAGTTGCTTAAGAGACCACTGCTGAGTTTAATATGCCCAAAATTAAAAATCTGCACCGCCAGTGGAGATGTATGAACGCTCTGGCAAGATATAACCACAGGCAAACCTACGTGGCCGGCTGCAGATAGCCTTGCATACCACACTCGCTTTCCCCTGGCCAGAAGCAAGCCAGCTGTGGTAGGGAAGTCATGCAGCCTTCTTGCAGGAGGCATGTTAAATCAAATGCAGTACTTTGCTAACATGACTGTACAGCTTCTGGACCAGAGGTTTTTTATTGTTGTTAAGTTTGGGGGGTTTTTGCACTTGCTTTGCTGGGTGCGTAGGCAGATAAACTTGATTCTGCCTGGACATGTCCCTGTAGCATGACTGAAATGAGGCAGAAGTCCTGTGGGAAAAAAAGGATGTGATCATTTAACTTAAGCCTTTATTATAATGACATGCATAAAAAGCCAAATTAATGTTGTGCAGGCAACTTTAATATTGGCATCCTCCAACTTTTTTGAAAGGATGATGTCGCAATTTTAATAAAGTTCTTTTAATATCTTGTGTGTGTGTATAATCTCACACACCTATATAACTGAATGTTCCTTTTATCTCTTTAATTGTCTAATGCTTTAAAATTTCCTCTTAAATTTTTGGCTTTGCTATGAATTTGAAGCAATGGTCCAAAGAATACCATTAATTACACGTTATGTAAAAAAAACTTACTTCCATCTGTCGACTTTAAATGAGATGCCTGACAATATCAGTGACTGTCCTTTGATTCTTCATTTTGGAGAAAAATGAAAGAGGAAGGCCTGCTTTCACAACTGACTGCTAGTCATTAATTTGTAGAATTGTAACGTTCCCATTCCTTCCTCAGAAAATATCATGTTTTTTTCCTACTGCTCTCAGTAATTATTATTACCTCGTCCAAACTTTGCTGTGTCAGTTATCGTTCCAACATAATGGCATGGCTGAAATTGAATTTACTACTCTGGATGATGTCATACTATTGGTATATATTATACATCAATAATATTTGCATTACTATTTTCTACTAATTTTAATGTGGCCAGATTGTTTACTTTTAGAACACATAATTATAAAAGCAGATTTTTTTCTTGACACTTGAAAACATTTTTATAAGCAGCTATGATTTTAATGGCCCATTAATGCCTATCAGTACTTCAGATCGTTCTCTTTGTTGTATTTCCTTTAGAAATGGCAACATCGTATTCCAAATCTCCTTTAATTTCAAATTCGATTAAAATTCAAGAATTTCAAATCTTGTTTGTTGCATCCTTTCAGAAGTCCTAGTAAGCTTCTCTGTGCTACACAGTGCAACAGATTATGGATCACTTGCAAATTTGTCCATTCTCTTTGTTCAATTCTGTTTTGCACTGTTATCAAACGTGTAAAGTATTGGGCACAGCACGCAACTCCAGAATATTTGTTTTGGATAAAAAATTCATAATACTAATTCCTAATATATGTTAGACATTCACAAAACATTAATGAAAAGGTCCTAGGGAGGTTATTCTTTATGAAAGGTACCGTACCAAAAAAAGCAGGAACATCTGTCCAAGAATGTGACATAAACACAGAGGTGGAAAACAACAGTGGAACAGAATGAAGGCAAAATGCTGCTTCACACTGATAGGCATGCAAAGTACAATGGAGTCCTGCAGAGCTTTTAAAATGACAATAAGGAGTGTAAATCTGAGGGTATGGCTGAAATAGTAAAATGAGGTGAATAACAGACGAGGAAGAGAAATTCAATACCTTAAGCAATTCTCAGCATTAGCCACCTTTTTCTAGCATTACATATGTTTATTACAGATGGGAAGAAGAGATAAACTGAATGTAGCTTTACCTTTCATTATTTGATCATTTTTAATTTAGTAGTCTCCCATTATAGCCCAACCTTTCTTTGTCTTTATTTTTGTTCTTGCACAGCCCCATTATCAGTGTCAGGTTTGCAGCAGCAGAGAGGGGTGGAAGGAGGAGCTGGACTTGTAACCCTTCATTATCATCATGAGGAAAATCCATCTTAGCACATACCTTCTAAAATATCCATTAGCGTTATTCTAAAAATTATTATTTGGGGGTATATGCAATATATTCCATATAGTCTTCTACACACCAATGCTCTGCACAAGGAGATTTTTACTTAAATTATCTGATTTCTGAAAGAAATGTGGCATAGTTTACTCTTTTTTTTTAATTTAACCGAGAATTTTTCCTATTAGTATTTTTGATTGCTTTAACACTAACATTTGTTTGCTTAACACATATCGTACATATACAGAGAACATAACAGGAACAGTACAGAATCCAATCCTAGGACAGAAAATCCTATGGGTTAACCCATCAAACTCTGAAGAAAAATAGTGAAAAAAGGCTCTGCACTCCAAACTAAGTAAATACATCTTCTGTGCTTTAAGGATTGTCAAGCTGACCCCTACTGAACTGTCAAAATGTGTTAGTTTCAGCATGAAAATATACTACTTGAAAGGTCAGGTCACAGAAGATTCAACTCAAGAATCAGTAACGAGTGAACCTAAACAGTCATCAGATCCCAGCAAGCTGCCAGGGAAAAGGTTATCAGTCAAAGCACAAGAGTACACCATTGGTTTAGGGTGAAACTCTTTAAAAAATGACTTTTCCATTCTAAATGTTTTCTTAATTGTGTGGCAATAATTACTCAAGGGGATGTTAAGACTGGAAAATATGACAAGAGCAATTGAAATGTACAAGCAAGAACGAGAGAAGGGCACGAAAAACTTTTTCAAAGAGACATTCCTTCCTTACTTACTAGTAAAGTAGAGCCAAGTCTCCTATTTAACTCCTTAAACGACTACACCAGATTTGGCAAGGGAAATAGCTGTAAGCAAATTCATTTCTAAGTCTAAGTGGTGGTGAGCATATTCTAATTCATTTCAGTGATGATATGTGTCCTTCTGTGTTTCTTTTTAGACGTACCTATTTTAGATTATATGGGTTACTTACTTATGTGATCTCCATAATAGTCTCCCTTGGCTCAGTGCAGAACTAAGATCTAGATCCAGCTCAATTAACTTTAGGCAATAGAATTAGCTGTGATAGGAGTGCAGTCACTCTATGCTTCCTGGAGCCAATGGAGAATGAGGGGTCCTGTAAGGTGCATCTCCCATTACACCACCATAAATGCCCCAGTATATGTCTCTCTCTCTGTGAACTCTAAGGACTCTAGGGAAACTGGTCTCCTAATTTAGGCATCTGAGTTAGGTGGGACAAAACTTGCCTTAGGGCCCCAGTTTTGGTGCCAGAGTTGAACTGAAGTTAGATGTTTCAGGTAGCCTAAATTAGTTTATATGAGTATTTTGCACTGAAGAAACTTGTCTAAGTTATGTAGGATATTTACCCTTTTCATGGCTAAAAGTTTAGACAAAAGAGTAATGGTATCCCTATATTAGGTGGGGAACTCTGTCAAAAAGACAGAAGGACTGATCAAAGACTCAGGAAAACTTCTCCTCGTTTCTTCTGAGGATGTCAGTTCTCTGCCCAATGTCAGTCAAAAGTGTAGATCAAATGGAGAAATCTGAAGCATGAACTTACGACTCTCCCACCTTTTTCTTTAAGCCTAACATCAGCTTTTTTACAGTGCTGGCAACCTTACTTTACATTTTCTGTTTGCAATGGATTGTTTTAATCATTGTTCAAGGGCTACAGCCATAGTTCTTCCCATTAAATTCTACTGTTAAATAAAAGACACAGTTATTGCTGATGTGAATGAAAAGCAGTTACTATGAAAAGCTATTACTTCATCAGCGGTAATGTAAAAATAATTCTATCTTCAATATTTATATGAACATTGTTGAAGTAGATTACTGATCATCCTTTATTGAAAATTACTTGACTTATAATTCTGATTTACATTTATACAAATGTAAAAGAAACTAAACTTCCAGCTATTTATCATGCACAGCATTTTTAGGGCTAATTTGTATATCCTGGGAACTGAGCTGTGTTAGCTGGTGCTTCAAAGCTTACTGTTCTAGACTTAGGTGAACTGGAATCCTTGTTTCCTCATCTCTGATGTGGCGGTTTCTGTCCCTGGTTGTGATACTAATGCCTGCTGTAATCACACTAACAACAGCTCTCTTGTGTCTGACTATGGCTGGAACAAACTATATCATATCTTTCCAAAATAACAAGAGGTTTATTTACAGAATCTTTGTTTAATGGAGTATATAACAAGCAAGTCTCTACTTAAGATTCCCAAAAGGAAAACAGACTAAAACTATGGTCCTGGTAAAAACTTTCAGTCTCCTTTTATTTTGATGGTTATTTTTTTGAGCAATCATTGGTTGTTCGGTATGTGGATGAACAAATTCTGCCTCTCCTTTAGGTAAAATAAATAATTTAACACAGTTTTCTCAATGAACTCCTAAGAAAAAACTAAAATGAAAGCTTCACGAATTCATCCAGTGAAAAAATACCTGTGTATTCTTGATAGTTTTGGTTCATTCCTCTCATCAGATGTACTGCAAATTTCTTGACTAGAATATCTGAAATGTTAGAAGCTGTTTTATTTGCGTTGGACACAGCCTATCTACTCTTAACGTCTGTAGAATCAATTTCCTTTTTTAAGAATATATAACCGCTGAGTCCAAAAGTCCACATACCCTTCCAGCTACGCAGGACTGAATACGAGGAAGTCCTAATTCCCAAGGAGAATAGAGGCTTCACTAAATGATCATTGCATAATATCATTGTGTATTAACCCTGAGGTATAAAATTAGAGATAGCTCTATCTCTGCAAAAGGACCTGGGTATTACAATGTCTCCCTGTGCTTTTAGGTACAGGATATTCATCCACAACACCCCAGCTTGGCTGCTGACTGAACCACCAGAGCAGTTGCATTCTGCAGGCACTCATATTTCTACCACTGCTTGTCTGGAGTGTTTAGGCTCACAAAGGACCTGTGGATATCACAGCACAGACTAGTTCAATGTTTTAATAACTCTTTATTTGATAGACTTACAGCATCCGAGTTAGGCACCTTCCTCCTTTGGACGGTATGTCA
The DNA here is from genome assembly GCA_013398815.1 of Ibidorhyncha struthersii. Classification (NCBI taxonomy): domain Eukaryota; kingdom Metazoa; phylum Chordata; class Aves; order Charadriiformes; family Charadriidae; genus Ibidorhyncha; species Ibidorhyncha struthersii. The sequence continues at coordinate 372,074 of VZSZ01008382.1, forward strand.
CTCATATTGCAAAGCAGGGGATGTCTAAAATAGCCACAGACAAAAGATGGTTTGCTCACCTATGGGATTTAGGTGCCTCATGTAAGTAAGACTTAGTGTTTAAACAGCATTTATCAATAATGGATACAGACATATAGGATTCAGATATCATTTCAGAATTTTACACAAAGTATTGCCCAGAACAGGGGCTAGAAATTAGCTTTTGCTTTTTGCCCAGTGAGTGTCCAAACCCATTGGAGTTTGCCTTTATTCTTGCACCTGATGAAAACTTCATTGTTTCATGCAAAATAGAATAAAATCAAAAAAAGGAATGCACTCCATCATACTGCATAGCCTGTTGTTTGGACTGTCTCCTAAGGTAAAAAAAATGTTCAAATCACTGCAAGAAATATTTGAACTCATTCTCCCCGCAGGGAAGGTATGATGATTAGCAAGCGGTTGACTAAAAGAAGGAACTTTTTCTACATTTTAAACCATTTCTTGAGAGAAAAGACAGGAGAGGATTTAGGACTATGAATCCTGATTAAGGAGGGACGTATTCCTTCAGCAAGCCCTACAGACAGAGGAAAACAGAGTTTTGTTGCTATTTTTTATATTTGCTATTGGACAGCTATGGTAACCCACCACTTGCTCTGTTGTCTTCTCAGGTATCACTCAGACAATTAGTATCTTCTGTTTGTTGTAGGGGCAGTCCAGGGGCCAACTGACTACCGTGGGAGCTAGTGGGCTGCAGATGCTGTGGGTGATGGAGGGGTGTTGCAGTGCTTTCCCTGAGGCCGCTCTTGATCTTTTGCAGCTTCCTCCTGCTTAGATGGAGTTCCCTGTGCTCGGAAAGAAATTCTATGGCTGTGTGAGGGGATACAATTGTCCCCTGAAAATAAGAACACCGAACAGCAAGCATACCCTCCCCCCACCCCACCCCCAGCTTCTTCCTTTACCCAACTCCAAAAAATGTATTTCTGTGCAACATGTGTTTCCTGAGTTCACAAATTTCTTAGACTCCCGCCACTTTCTGATGGGCAAAGGGAGCAGGGACCTCTCCATGGAGCTCTCTGACCCCGGCATAGCCTTCTGAACCATAACATGATTGGGGTACGCCTGAGGCTTTCTCTTTTGCCTCCTGAATAGTACCAGTCTTTGTTGCCCTATTGGCCTGTGCTTGAATGATTCTTTTGGGTGAATGACGTATTCCTTGACATTATCCATGTTGGTTTCACAGAGAAGGATATTAAAATGACCTAGCCTTATTATTCACATGATAGTCACTGATAACCCCCCTGTATTTACTAAATTCTATCACACTATGATACATGACAGCTCACATTTATTATAAGCAGTATGTTGGCTTTTAGAAAATGCTTTCTTTTTTCGAACAGCAGAGCTTTACAGGGAAATACATGAATCTCTGCTTTTGCAGTTGTAACAGCCAAAACTGGATAGAGCAATAAAGCAAAAGATAATGAGCACAGAACTGGGGTATTGTTGGAAAGACAAGATCTAGCTGGAAAGAAGCATGAATAAACTACATTTTACATATCTTAATGGTTAAAATAAAATTACTGTGCACTGTACATCACACACACAAAAATCCTACCTTTCTTCAAAAAGTAAGAGCTTGCGTCATAGAGCATATACTCTAGGTTGCCTAACTGGTATGGTGCAGACACATCTGCCATTTCTTACTCAATCTTAATGCTCAATAAAAGTATTATTTTAATGCAAAAGACATGGAAGTTGTATATTCCTATTTTTAAAAAAGGGAAAACTGAAAAAGCCACAAACATTACCAAATTGACACTAGGACAGTTAAGCAGGGGGCTTGAAAACATTCCATTCTACATAAAAACCTGGCCATGTGGGCTAAGCAGGTAACTTACAACAATTTGCTCATGATTATACCATGAACCTAAAAAAGGGAAAAATACACATAAACATACAGCACTGAGTTTAATGAAGAGATAGATGGTTCCTTTGGACAGATCTGTGGCTAGTGGAATACGTTTATATAGAAGATAGAGAAAATTAAGTGCCTGTGACTGACATGACATTTTCTATACGTCAAAAGGAAGAAGCGTACAGTTTTCAGTATGAATAGGATATGGGTGGTTAGTTCTCTTACCTGCCTTTGAGAAATACCAGACTACGTGAGAGGAAGAAGATAAGAACATTCTGTGGTGAATGATTTCATATAATGAACTGGGAGTCTGGGTCCGTGTCATGATTTTAGCCATTACTGACAATCAATTTATCTATAAAAGCGCATGCTATAACTCTAGATTAACTGCATAATTATGTAACCATAAAGAGTACTACAATATAAGGGCACACACATGTATTATGAAGTTTAAGACAGAAATAGTTCCTGCTAAAGCTCTTCTAAGATTTTTTCTTGCTAATTTCAGACAAAAAGAACCAAATTGCTACTGAACATGTGGATATGTAAATATGTATGCTAGGAGGTATTACTGAAGCAATGTGACTCCTAGGAATGGTCATACACTTAAAGTCTAATGCTTATTTCAGGGTCAAATAAAAGGTTCAACATCATGTTCGGTGACATCAGCAGAAGTATAGAGCAATGAGCTCAGTTAGAAACTGATACGCAGACCTGGTATTTCTTTATGACCCCTTTGTTTCTATTTACAATGGGAAATGATTAGGAATCTACCAGTGAAGCCCACTGATGTTATCTGAATGATCTCCCAGGTATTTTAAATAATTACTTAAGGTGTGAATTTATCCAGAATGTCAGTTTCTTAACTAACCCAAGAATTGGTTTAGTTCAATAAAGCAGCACTGAAATGATAGGAGATTCTAACTGCTATCACCACAAAGGGAAATGCTTTGTGAAAATGATAGAAACAAAAATGACTTACCATCTGAAAACTGTGAGAAACAAAAATGGCTCAATCTGTTTAGCTTTTAAATACTATCAAACAGTGATTTTTTTTTAGAATTTAAATACCCTAGCTGTGAGAAACAATAGAATGGAAATGATTTCTTTTCTATCCTAATGGACAGATAACAAACACTTGTGACAGGAACTTAAAAAAAGGTCAATTTGTAATGGAAGCAATGAGCTGATTTTTGTTTCAACAGTGATTAGACATTTTCTGTCTTTTCCTGTCTTCAAGTCAAGAGTGGATACCTTTTTGAGCATTTGGAAATCAATGGTATCTTCATTCTTAATCCCTATGAATTTATACAAGTCCTCCATGCAGACATTGCTAATGCTGGTACAAGGCTGATATTTTGCTTGTGGGTCTCATATTTTCTGTCAGCAGGGCTGCCAACAGTAAGACTCCATTGAAGATTATGGAAAAGGGTAATTTTAAATTAGCAGTGACTCCTGTGCTTGCTTTCCCACTTTAATTCCCTTTCTCTCTTCAATCCATCCCTTTCTCCACCCTTTTCCTTACACCATGTTTTGTCTCAGTCTCTGCTCTTCAGCTGTTTCATTTCTGTCACAGCAATCTTGCTGAGCTGGACTTCATCTCACTGCCCAGAATCTGTTCCATTTTGCTACTTTCCTCCTCCTCATCTCAGTTTTCTAGACCAGCTCATCCCAGTGGCCCTCCCACATCCCAGCTCTTTGATGAACTTGTCTCTTCATCTCTTACCCCACCTATTTTCCATACAGTGTTTTCTAAATTTATCATAGAATCACAGAATCATAGAATTGATGAGGTTGGAAGGGACCTTTAAGATCATCAAGTCCAACCATTAACCTAACCTCACAAAAAACACTTCTAAACCATGTCCCCAAGTACCACGTCTACCCTTTTTTTAAAAACCTCCAGGGATGGCGAATCCACCACCTACCTGGGCAGCCTATTCCAATGTCTGATAACACTTTCAGTGAAAAAATTTTTCCTAATATCCAACCTAAACCTTGCCTGGCTTAACTTGAACCCATTTCCTCTCATCCTATCACTTGTCACTAGGGAGAAGAGGTCAGTCGCCATCTCTCTACAATCTCCTTTCAGGTAGTTGTAGAGAGTGATAAGGTCTCCCCTCAGCCTCCTCTTCTCCAGGCTAAACAGCCCCAGTTCCCTCAGTTGTTCCTCATAAGACTTGTTAATATACAACCAAGTGCTTCTATTCCTATCTCCCCTCCTTGTTCAGCCACAGTCATTCCTTTTCATTTGCCCTATCGCCTTCCAGGCCCAGATGCAGTTCTTAATCGCAACGCTTTTTGTAACATACTTCTTCTCCGTGTGGAAAAGATTTTTTCAGTCATAGAGTAATTTCTGTCTACTTGCCAGGGTACCAGGGGCTTGGGCTTCCTGACGTGCATTTGTGTGCTTGTGTCCATCCTCCACGCCTCTCAGCCCTGGGCTGTGTACTCTGTAAAGGTGGAGCAAATGCAGACTTTTCACATGTGCAAGCCCCGAGGTGGCAGAATATGATAAATTCTTCTTTGATGATGGAACATGAACTCTCTGACCAGCATTAGCATGAGCAGGGGCATGGGAATATACCTCATGAGCATGAAGATTTTATCTTTTAAAATGAAGGTCATTACTGAGAGTATGTAAATTCAAGGTATTTTAATTCAACAAGATTTGGGAGACCAAGCAAAAGAACCATAGCTTTAGAAAGATTTGAAGGTGAGGAATTAAGCCACATGTGCCTCTCCATTTCCCAGACCAGTGCAGATTATGGGTAAGATGTTCAGGCAGCATGAAATGATGCCAGAAGCTAAAAGCTCCTAATGGGCCACTTGGACAGAGTCCGGATACGATGCAGTTCAGTCACATTCATTTTCATAGTCAGACCATATGAAGATGGGTACAAAGTTTTGACAGCTCTTTTGCTGCTGGGAGTATTCCCAGTTTTGAGGGAATCCCTCTCTGGAAAGATGTGACCTCTGTTTACCTCCTTTACAGAAGGTGAATAGGTAACAGACTGTCTCAAAGTTGTGAGATTTTTTTCAGCTAAATACTAACACAACAATTTTTGCACTTTTTTTATGTTTATTTTTTGAAATCCATCCCTGCGTACAAGCCATTTCCTCCTCTAACTTGGCATCATACCAAAACCACTTTCTTCTCAGTTGATTCTTCTAAACATCTTAATGGCTGTGTCAGCTTCCTGTAATTGTTCCTCCAGTATAGGATTTCCTCCATCCCCTCCTACTAGCTCAGGCAATGTCCTTCTGGTTTATGCTTTAAAATGCTTGGACATGAGACACAGACAAAAAGAAGAGACTAGTATATATTGAATGCAGATAGTCTTAAAAACAAATGGCAAAACCAGAGTCCAGAACTATTTTATACTTGCTAGGTTCACTCAGGATCTGTGAGCAATCTGTTGCTTTTAAACAGTTGCCTTATAATGACGTCTCAGGAAGAGGAAAAGGAAGCATGAGAACATTGATGAGTAACCAAAAATAAGATAGTGATGTAAAGAATAAGGAGACTAGTCCGACTATGATAACTTTCATTATTATTTAGAGTTTAGGCAGCACTTTGCAAACATGAATTAGATCTCACAACCTTCGTACCAGCTCTCACAGCGAGAATTGAGTACCATTTCCACTATATAGTGGAGGTAACATAAGAACAAAGTCTCCAATGGCATGAATGTCAGTACTCTTAGTTCCAGTCATCATGTCAGTAGCAAATTTGACTCGATAGCTAAAGTTAAAGCCATACAAAGTGTCTACAGCAGAAATTCTGCAGATACCAACTTAAATTCTGATCTCAGTCACTACTGAGACGGTAGACACCTGAGCCTTGCTGAGACCCATAGACTGCATATTCTTCAATCTATCCACCTACATGGCCAAGTTGTGTGGGGTTTTTCTGAAGAGGTCGCTCTGGTCAGGCCTTGCACAAGCAGTGGGAAGGGCAGTGATGCTCCCTGTATCCCCATCCAGGAGCCAGGCAAGTAGAAAACTCAGGTGGGTTGAGGGAGACTTGAATTCACAACCTTCTTCTGCCTGAGGGGATGTACACATTCAATCAGTAAGACCAGTGTTCCAGCCACCTCGCCAGGATGTCCTAGAAAGCAGTAAGATTCTGCAGTGTCCTTTACTAAAGCTCTCCTATCTTACAGTGAATAACTGAAGAAGAGGTAGAGTGCAGTATCACATTAATCAAATAAGCAATTCTCATCAGTATCTATGATTCTTAACTGGCTTACCCAAGCACATTCTTTCTGTATTTTTTCCTACCATTACTTTTTATCTATGAATTTAAGTATCTCTTCATATAAATAAATTGTAATGACAGGTTAGTCAGGTCTCAGCTGTGTGCATGGAAACAGAAGGAAAAGAATGTCAGCTGGGTGAATTTGTCTAACTATAGAGTATGGCAGAAAGTTAAGTAATTAAAAAGACAAACTAGTTGCTTTCATTTTCAAATGCATGTGATAAGATAATATGTGAAGGCGTTGAACGATAACTCCTGAATTTTCATAATAGGAAAAAAGAGAATATGCAACCTGGGCTTTATATCTGGCACTGTATTCTTATGATTTTAACTCTGAATGGGAGACAAAGAAATGATGGTTCATGATCTGATGATCTTCCATTGACCACACAAATACAGTTTTTTTTAAAGGAGAAGGAATCAGCATATTTAAGAGCCTAAATGGTGAAACAAACTCTTACACAGTGCATTTTGCTTGAAAATGCGTAAGTGAAATCTGCCTGGAGGATGAGAAATTCAGGTGTGAAATGGGTGCGGCTACAGTTGCAAATTTAATAAGACATGAATTTGGTTTTTTTTCAGGGTGTAGTATTGACATGCCTGTGGCTGCAGGCACATAAGAGACTGAATATAATTGAGGTGCTGGCAGCAGACAGAAAACTGTAGTATATTAAACATATCTTTGTAATTAATACACTCTTGATTATACCTTTTTTTTTTTTTTTTAAGTACTGGTGAAACTTAGGTTTCTGGGAGAGAGAATATCTTATTTAATTGTATTTTTTTCCATTACAAATACTTCCTATACCATCAGCAAACTCAGCACCTTCAGTAGTGTAGTAAATACTGTGACACACTCTGTCAGATATGGTTTTGTTTCCTCTTTCCTGACTAGGGGAGGAATTCTGTTCTCAGTGCAGTGTTTAGTTTTCTTGGTCTCTTTTTAATGATGCTCTGAAATGCCTCTGTGGGTAAGACCCACTGTCATGAACCATGCAGGTCAGCTGGAATTGCAGGAGACCGTCCTTAATCCAGACCATGACTAGGCCTTTTAGCTGTATGAGCACCAAACGGCTGAGTGCCTTGCATAGAGGGACTTAAGGATAGGTGTACCGAAGGATGGAGATATCTAAAGCTGAAACCTGAATTTCCTACTCTGCTGTCAGGTGACATAGGAGACGGAAATATAATGTCATGGTGAGAAATGATAACTGTGTTTAAAGGGCAGGGTACTTAGGTTTCCTCCTCTTCAATCAGGCATTTCCTGTTGTATTTCTGTGAATTTTTGTGAAATATCCATCTGAACTAAAATCTCAATTCCTGAATTGCTTAGGTAGAAATGAACAATACAGCCATCCTCAGCCATTAGTTATTCATTGGGTGAGCCTTTCATTTAATCTCTCATCTTCCATTTGCATTTTTACTTTATTGTTGGTCAAGCTCTGGAACCCACACTTTCTGTGTAAGTGCCCCTATGAACATATAAAAGGATTTGTCTCTTTATCACTCAAAGAATGATCAAGGATTTTACACAAAATCGATTAAGTTGAAGGACAAAATACACTAAGTTGAACAAAAAAAAAGCATTAGTCAGAGATACTCTATAACCTTGAGGAGAGAACCTTCATTAGTGGGTCAGAAGAGCAGGGTTCGAATCTCTGTTCATGCACACGTATACAGGGAAAACCATTTTCAGCAGAGCACTGGGGACAGGCAAAACCCTGGCAGGGCTTTGGCAAAGTATCTCAGGAGTCACAGTTCTGAATTCTAAAAGACAAAAAAATGGCCATTCTTCCTGTGCCTTGGTGAGGGTGAGTACAGGAGTCTCTCGTATGCTTTTGCCACCAGTTCATCTAGACATCTCCTTGCTCAGTATGCTGGTTTCTCTGACCCTCATCACACTGAAAGAGGAGTCCCGCATGACCTGTGGCTGCTGGTTCTACACCAGAGAGAAAGTCAAGGTAGGTATTGCAACGAGGAGCGGGGCCCTATTTTTGTAGAGAGCCTAAACATTGAACTTCAACTTGACTTAATACTTTGAGGAGGTTGGTGCAGGGAGCAGGACATGTTGTTTCTGAGCCTTCTGTTTATATCCCTGTTGTATACCTGGGCTTTATATAGTGTTCACTGGTGGCAATGTTCAGCGTCAGTTTTTTTAGGCATGGTAACAGCAATCAAAGATGCGTTGTGACCAACTCTATTATCAGATAACTGTTGCAACCGTAAAATCAGGTAAGCATACTGAAGGAAACCACTATGTACACTGCTGCCTTGGACGCTCACATACCTTAAGCATGTGAGATTAAGCAAAAGTTCTCCAAAAAGTCTTTTTAAAAAGAAAAATAAAGTCTAGTTATCCTCCAGAAAGAGGAAATTCACAACCTTCCGGCACGGTCCATTTACCTTTCCTTTCACTCCCTTTGTGGCTGAATACCTTCACAGAGTTTCTCTGAGGAAATGAGCTTTTAAGAGCAAATCTCCGTTATTATCTGTGCGTGGTGGCAAAGGGCGTATTATTATTATTAACTTTTGTCCCAACCAGGAGACATGAACTCAGAAATCCACTTTTCCTTCAATTACAGACTTAGATATTCTTTGAATGCTCAAATCTCTAGACTCTAATGGCTTCCTATTTGTAAGAAGCTATTGACTCAAGGAGGGAGGAGAAAGAGACAAACTAAACTGAGAGCTCAAGCAGTGGGTTGATCTTGGTTGTATCTCAGAAACCTTAATATCATGACCACAGATCCCATTATTCATATTTAGCAAACAAAATTCCCACCTTTCTGCCACTTTGGCGTGATCCCTATGTAACAACAAAGAGTATGGAAGCTCTTCAAGTAGTGGGTGATTGTATAGGGACAAGAGGGAAATGGTTACTATGCCAGTAATAGGTACTAAAACCATTTTGATGGATCACAGAAGACAGAAATTCTTCAATGAAAAGAACTGAAAAAGAGTCAATGACTAAACCATTGTATTGTGTCCTTGGACACCCTTTATAAAATATCTGATAAGAACAGGTATCCTCGGTCTTTTTTTCTTCCTGTCATTTTATCATCTGCCAAGCAGAATACATTTTTTTTTAATAGGTGTGATTCAGCCCATTATGGAGACAAGAGTAAATAACACAAGTGATAGCAATGACACTAGTTGCCTATTTAAACTGGGTGTGTCCCAAACTTTGTTGCTAAACTTGCAGTCAACAGATTTATCAGTTGCTTGAAGCTCGTGATTGCAAGTTCTTCAAGGCAAGAATTACTTTTTACTATGTATTTATGCAGTAGATGTATTTATGACATAATGGGCCCCAATTTCTTTTGGCACCTCTAAATGCCTTTATAACATAAATCTTAATTATAACAATATGCTTTTGGGACAGGAGCCAAAGGATTTCTCTATGTGTGAGGATTTCTGTGTATGCCCTAGTGTACTGGTCCCCAATTCTAATTGCAGCCTTTGAACTCGTTTGTACTGAGATGCAGTTGAAAGTCAAAATAACACAACCATTAATAATAATAGCCATGCAAGGACATAGTGCTGTATGGTAGAGAACACACAAGAGGGCTGCATGGGTTTAGATCTGTGTTACGATAATGAAGCCTGGGTGCCGAGAGCTATGATTTCTACTCGCATACCCTGAGTTTCAGCCAAGTCAGAGTTCTAGGGAAAATTAACTCTTGCTGGAAATTTCTTGACATATTTTTGGTAGCAGTCCATATGTAAGGCAAGTTTAAAAAAAATAATTAAAATCTGTGTGCCCATGACGGAAGCCTGAGGTCTTTGGGAAAATGAAATACAAGGCAGTACAGGAGATAAGTCTGGGGATGCACTGGCTTTGGAGATACGGGCATGTGGGTGCAGCACACAGGATTTATGTTTTTAATATATGTGGTGTGAGTGTTTATTTTTCTCTTCTGAAAGTCACACCTCAGTCTAAGTTAAGGCCATCTCCATTTTAAGCCACTATGGCAAGTCTATAGAAACCATAGCGCTGGCAGGATTACTAGAGGAACACGTTCATCTTCTGTTGCTTACTCTGTCTGTTCAAGCAGAAGTAGTAAGTGAGCTCTCAGTGCACTGACCTGCTCACGCTGCCTGCAGGTGGCTGTGGAGCAATGGCAGACAGCACTGGCTCGTTTCCTTCCCTTGAGCTCCCCTGTATTCAGTAGATAAAATCTTGGTGCTGCTGTTGTGGCACAACAGAACAGAAGAGGATTCCTTTCCCATGTTTTCCTTTATGTCAAAATTTAGCTGTGGTTTATCCTTTTTATTGCCATAATGCTCTGTGGAACCACTGAACTTTCTGCAGAGATGTAAACCCTACATCTCTGCTGCTAAACGAGACAGAAGCAATTTTCTGACCCTGAGACCAGGTGGCCCAGCCTAGCCACAGTTATGCTACACAGTCTTTGGCCTTCTGTGAACCTTGAAACATACACTTCTAGGCTAAAACAGAACTATTTTCTGTGATGATTTTTTTTTCCTTAGTACAAAGCATCTGAAAAAAAAATGGGTATTTTCCTGGGTTTTCATGAGAATGTTGTTTTCATACATGAAATGTATGATGATTTCATAGATGTTTTCATACATAGCTTGATCTAGGGTACAGCATGAGGAATCTTTGCAGATGCAAAGCTGGGATGATGTTGGAAGACTGTTGAGGCTGGAGGGAACAAAACCTGGTGCCGTGACGTCTATACTACTTATTGGAATTGATCCCTGCACGGGCTATCCCTCCAGCCAAGCTTAGTCACCGCTTCTCAAACAACTGGCATAAGCCAAACCAGCCTGGAAGCACGCTAGCAATTAAACAGTGTGGATGATCACCAGGCCAGTGCTCAAGCTCGTTTCTTGCCCTGGTTTTATTTAGCAGTATGGAAAGAGCTGAAATATCCACACACCCTAGGATTAGGTTGCTGGGGGAACTGCAAACGTTGGACTTAATTGACTGGGACACTTGACAGCACATTGCTTTAATGCTATTATGCAATACTGTTTTTCACTAAATCTAGGGGTCAATCTTCATATGCGGGGGTGGGTTAAGATGAAGAGCTTGAGAGGCACATTGTAGTCATAAATATCCAGGCTTTTGGCAAAGTTTGAGTAGACTACCCTGTCACTCCTTTACTCGGACAGATGCCTCGCTCTTCTCCAGCAAGGTCACCTTATCTCTCTTACTCCCTCAATTCAGGAGCCAGCCTGTCTTTGGTGAAGCTTTACTGCTGTTTCTGTTACTTCTCTCACAAAGAAAATCTCTTTTTAAAGCAGTCAGGAGGAAAAAAAGAGAAGATCTTGGCTTCCTGCCGTACACTTTGTTTATGGAGGCTAATATGATATAGACCATGGGAACTGTGGGACGAAGAGCAGTGATCTTGCACTTGTCAAGTCTTGCCCTCGGTGCTCTGTGCTGACCCTGTGGGATCACCAGGGTGGTCTTTTTTTTCTGCTGCTCGATACATGAGGTACTTCTGCACTCCATACGGCCTTTTTCCTCCTTTTTCACTATCTCTGTCCTAAGGGGTAACTGAGTGCAAAAGCATAAAAGGATTCTGAGCTCACCTGATGCTTGAAAGCTGTGCATACTCTGAGGGACTGCGTGCATGCCTTTCTGCCTACATGAGTCAAGCTGGCCTTCTGGCCTTCTGGGCTGCTTCTGCCCATATTTTCATCATTCCTATCTAACTAAATTTAATTTTAAAATCTCTTTTAATTGAGATTGCATGATCCTGTTGTACTATTCTGTGATTATCAGTTTCTGATCCTCTTCTGATCCTCTCCATACCTGACCTTTTATCCTGGTACGGGGCAGAGGGAGAGGCTCAAATGGTTAATACGGCCTGAAGCACTTTTCTCAGGCACATCCCTTCAAACCCTATGCCTCCAAATGCAGTACAGAGTCAGAGACTCAAACAAATTAAAAAAAAAAAAACAAAAAAAACCCCAAAACAGGCTTGACTAGAAATGAACTTTCCCAGCTCACTTTTAGAATTTAAATCATGAACCAAAGTAATTTGCGGGACACACCAAAAAATGTTCGTTTTGTGATAGCTGTGTTTCTGTGCTATTTATGACCAGTATGACCAATTTCAATGGAAGTACCTCTTTTGGGGAGGTGAATGTGACAGATTTAACAGATGGATGGAGAAGATGACAATCGCTCATGCTTCTTAATCTTTACAATAGAAGGAAAAATAGGAACATTTGGTATATATGCCCTTCCATGCCCACATGCCAGCAATGCAGCATGGGAAGGCTGGCACTGCATATCTTTTCTGCTGTTTTTAATGAACTTTAACCTACCTGGCATACTCCAAAGCACAGCCAGGAACTTTGAACTAAAAGAATGGCAGAGGGAGAAATCATCAGCTAAAACTTGATCCTCGCTCTGGATGCATCATTTCAAAATCTCTGACAAGACCTACAATTTAGCTGCAGGATTTAATACTGGAAGATTGATGTGTTTACTGTAATGGCAGTAAACTGACTATCCAGAAAGCGCTGTATATCTTTGCAGCGCAGGAAGTGTCTGTGTCTGAGGGAGATAGAGGCAAGTTATATCTCAAGGCAGATAATCAAAACAATCACACCGAAACCATAAGAAATAATTAGAGAAATAGATTAGGGAGAAAGAGAGAAGGAAGTATAGAGGCTACTTTAAACCTCACCCTCTTTGTTTATATTGACCTGAAATTGTGGTCTAATTTTAGACAACGACATAGTCTTCTTGAGCCAAGAGAACACTCTGAGAGAACAATTTTTCTTGCTACTGAATGGAAAATCTCTGTTAGGGACAAGTAATGTGGTTTAAAGCAAAAAAATAAAAAAAAAGGCAAGAGTATTTCAGAAGCCTCTGCTACAAATTGCCTTTAATTTGAACTAGAAAATCTTGACAATTGAAGGAGTAAAAATTCATATTAATCACTGAGGTTCTTTTCCACCTGCATCTGTAGACATCATGGAAGATTAAATAGTTGGTGACTTCTACATGCAATTATTGACACATTATTTACAGATTTGTACCTACATTACAGACAGTGGCATTTGGGGAAATTTATAAAACTTAGATATCCAGAAGGAAAAAAAATAAAATCTTTCCTACTCCACCTCTTTCTCTTTCCCCTATATTATATGCAATACAGAAACCTAAAGGGAGAGAATGGTGCATGAAGTACATGGTACTCAGTGCTCTTCTAAGGCATCTGTTATGTGCATTCCTTGCTGTGCGATATTTTCAAAGCTGCTATGAAGAAAGCTGCTTGCCAAAGGGAGAATACCAGAAAGTGAAATATTTCTGCCTCTTGTGCAATCACAAGGAAATGACCTCGGGCAGGACCTTGGAATGAACTTTCTGTGGGCAGCAGATGTGTGTGGTCATAACAAACCACTATGAACACAGAAGTTATGCCTTATCTGCTGGGCCAGCCCTTCTGTTATTTCATTTCTATTCCTCCTTTTTTCACTTGTCCAGTACTTTTAGTTGTTTGGCAATTATGTCTTTGGACACCAGTCTTCCTTCATTTCTCTGGTCTACACTCTTCTCCCTCTACCTTCCTCTCAGAGATTGTTTTTTAACTTTTATAGGTACTGTTCAGTGTCTTTGGAAGCTATGATACTGATACAACTTCACCAGCATTATAGAAAAAGATTCCTTTTCTGCTGCTCAGGTTGACTTCTGTGTGGTATGTACAGAATTTTACCACACAATTTGTAGTCTCTAATAATGAAGAAATGGTCTAGGTTTTTTCTACAGTGCTTTCACCTTTTTGCTCATGTCTTTTCAGTCATTTTTACAGGATAAGGTGAGGAAGGAGGCAGAGGGACTCTTGTAAAGGTACACTCTCAAAGACAAGTCATTTCACTCTGTGTATTGTGTCTATCAATTATTTTCTCACGTTTCTACAAGAGTATTTCAGGAAAACCAAGATGATGGGACTGTAATAATAAACATCGCCCTATCTGATAATAGGCTTCCCAGAGACTCAACTGGCAGTTTGACAGTCCTATGCCATAGTTACTACACCCTGCTGATAAAACTGCTGTTGCCACAAATTGATCCTGACAAAAACAAGTTCATCTCTATTCTGAATTTCAGACTTGACCTTGGTGGGTTTACAAGTTTAACCACCATACTGGGCACGAAATATGTAGCACAAAAGCCATATACCTAAAAAAATATCCCAGCCTTTCTCATTTACTATCTGTTTATTCTCTCTATTGCATGATTATTTTAAACTGTTCTGTGGTATGGCTAAAAGTCAAATTCAACATTTTTTAAAGCACATGAAAATTACCCACTACTGGTTATAAAACTTATTTACCTGGGCACAGAATCTCTGTCCTTAACCAATTTGTGATTGAGATATCCTAGTCCCTACCAATGGTGGTCTGGGGAACAGTGTCATAAGGCAAAGTTTGGAATGATGAGGGGGGAAGCAGAGGAAAAAGCAACAGATAAGTTGGGCTCACTGTAAAATCCTGCCAAAACAGAGGGATCTTTTGTTTTATACATACACTGTAAATACAGTAAATGCTGTGTAAATACACTGTATAAGTACAATTGTGAGCATAGGGTTGCACTGGGATCCTTATATGAAACCATCAGTCTTGATAAATTTTTCAGCATATCTGTAACCTTTACTCAACTTCTGGACTTGAGGAGAGCAATAATGCAAGACATCTCCAAAAAGCCACTTTCGGTGGCACCAATATATTTTTGGAGTTACATGTTTTTAACTATGTAGATTCAAATTAGTATTGCAGAGAGGAACAAGCAACTGGGAAAACTACTTGGAGTTCACATGTCTGGAAAACCTCACTGCCACCGAAATTTTGTAGCCATAAAGTTATTCAGTATGCAGATGTAAGGATGGAAGTGTCCATGTCTTTGACTCTTTCTGAAGCTCCCACAATTCTAACACTGAGTCTGAAGTACAGACTATCGTTTTCTACTGACTCAGGCCAGCATGGTCCATCACCTGGTTTTAGGACTTATTCCTGAGAAACAGGAAACATTGGCTTGAATTCCTCAAAAGATAGAATTAAACCCTGGCCTCCCACATTGCTGTTAGTCTTATTTTACACATGAATTCTGGGAACACCCTGAGCATTTTAAAAAAAAGGGGCACGTACCTCTGTATTTTGTGAGATCTGGACTGCTAAGCTTATGTTGAGAAGTGTATTATGTTGCTCAGAACTCAAAATTGTGTTTAAATACTAGCGTGGCACTGATCTGCAGAGCTTCAAGTCTAGAAAACCTGAAAGAGTAATCAGTTTAGAGGTCCTCAGGTTTACGCGGCAGCTGAGAAGCTTTCAACAATACCGTTGTGGACATAAGCACTTAAATTTCATTCCATTAGCTGTTGTCTGGTATATAAAATTCTGTCTACTAATTCAGTCCTGATGCCAGGGCTGTGCTCACTTACATACCTGGGACCTTTCATTCACTTAAAACGCCTGCCAAAGAGCCATCAGCTGTCCCTCC
Source organism: Ibidorhyncha struthersii (assembly GCA_013398815.1). Classification (NCBI taxonomy): domain Eukaryota; kingdom Metazoa; phylum Chordata; class Aves; order Charadriiformes; family Charadriidae; genus Ibidorhyncha; species Ibidorhyncha struthersii. Next base: position 387,713 of record VZSZ01008382.1, read on the forward strand.
CCAACCCCCAGCGTCCAGGCAGGAGAGCAGTGGGAGAGCTGGGGGGCAGAGGCAGTACCCACCAGCAGATGCATGAACAGAATCTTCTTCCTAGGGGCATTCGAGAAGAAATGCCATGGAGATTGGAAAGAAGGTACAGTTTCTAGATAGAAGCGGGAAATGAATGTGTTATGTCAAATGGGAGAGAATATGAACATTAACACAGGCAGAATACAGAAGAAAAGCAAGCAGGAGAGAGTGAGGAGCAGAGATCAACAAGAGAGAAGTGGAAAGGGAGGGCGTGTATTCTCAGTGGAGATACAGGTGACTCAATGGACCGGCAGCTGATATAAACAGAAGAAAAAGAAGGCAGACCAATATTTCTAGTGAACTGAAAAGAGAAGTAACAGTGCATGCAACAGTGACCTTGAATCTCAGGGACCTTTCAACAGAATCTGCATTTCTGGAAGAGTCTCTCCAGCTGTTCAGAGGGCATTTCCAAGTCATCTGAGCATTTGTTGCTTCCCTTAGCACTGCTGGAAACATCCCAAGCTTAACATCATGATATCAAAAGGAAAATCCCTGGCCTACTTTGCAAAAAACAACACCCTGTCCATCTCTCAGTGACAAATATTAATGAACAATTCTGGAATACATGATCTGCAGCAATATGACAGCATTCTCATTTATAGACCTGCTCTCAGACAGGATCCATGTGAACGATCTCTGTTTTGTCAATTCTCAAGGCATGCTGTCTGATGCGTGTATTGCCTAAGCAGCTGGAGAAGTCAAAACGCAGAGTGGGGGCAGGTGGGGAGCCAAGCTTATTGTGGGTAGGTTTGTGTCCAAGAACATCTGTGAGTTCTGAGGGCTAGTCTGCAGCATTTCTGTTTGTTGATTTGTGGCTAGGAGGCGCTTAGGGCTCTGGAGCAGCTTTTTAATGTTTATTCCAAGAAAAAGAAAAAGTATTAAAAAAAAAAAAGAAAGAAAGGAACCCTAGATAATTAGGGTAATTCTGCTGCATGCAGAAATAAAGGTGTTTGATGGCAAAGCTTAGATTAAAATCATTATGGTTGGATACAGCCAGGCTAAGTCAGAATCTTGCCTTAGTGTCCCCACTATTAATCCGTTACTTTGATCATTGCTGTTTCTCACAATTTCAGTCAGTGGATAAATAACATGTAAGGTTACATCATTGCAAATTTGTTACAGTCTTAAAGAAGAATGACATAACGCGAAGCTTTAAATACCTGAAGCTTTCAGGCCAATACTATTACTTGAGAAGAACAGAGTCACAGTCAGTTTGGGTTTCCTTTTAAACAATGGCTTATGTCACAGGACAAAGGATTTGTCATTTGCTGTGGGAAAGTTAAAAATAACAGTTTGCTAAGACTCAGGTCAGAAAAGGACTTTATTCTGTCAGCCATCCTGACTGTTTCTTCCTCTGTTCTCCCTTGCGAGGGTTGAAATCATGGGCTATATGCCTGAAAAGGGTAATGGAAAAGCAGAATTATCTGGTCATTTTATTACAAATGTTTCCTTATATATCTGTTTGCATAAGAGTGTGAAGGAGAAGATTATATTATTATACCTGTATTTAGTCTAGGCATGTTTGCGATGCTCTTCCTATTAGCGTGTATCTCATTCCATAAATTACGAACTACCTCAAAAAAGTGGTTTCATCATCCACTCTTCCTTTCAACTAGTTTCTTACAGATAAAAGGTCTTCTGGTTCGTTCCTTCAGTATCAGGGATCTTTTTGTGTTAATGCTTTGTTTAAACAGATGCTAAATAAAATTACAAGCACATTTTATATCTACAAACCAGTCCTGCCAGGTCATAAACACTGATAATTCCCATTAAAGTGAGAGGATACCTGAGGAGACTTTGAAGACACCCGTCAGATCCTCAAGAGCTTACCCATGTCCTTGGGCACCCTTTGCAACCTCCACTCATGCAGATAAATTTCACTGAGGTTACGCTAATGGTGTACTTAAGGCTATAGCTTGAGCTGCGGGTGTTCTCCTTTTTATCAGTATTGGTGCACAGTTCTCTTTGATCTGTACTTATGCATCCTTCCATCTCAAGATCTCAGATGGCTTTTCAAATGTTAATGAATTCTATGCACTCTACCCTAGGGAAACTGAGGTGATGAGAAATTACAGGAGATGCTTAGGTTCACAAATACAACCTGCAACTAAGTTGAGAACAGCCCAGTGAGTTCACTTATTCCCATACTGTACAAGTAGTACAGGTATCTGTTGCATAGTCTGAACTTAGAACATCCTGTAGCATCAAAATACTTCCCTGGTGAACAGAGATGTCTGGTGCTGATGGGAGGGGAAAATTTGCTCTCTGTGATGCTTTCCTTGGAATATGGAGCCCTTAATTACTGCGGGGAGGTGGGGGTGGAGGTGGAGGTGGGGGGGAGGTGGTAATCTGACAAAAGTGATGAGCCAGACCATAGTTTTCATTCTCAAATTAGTGGTTCAGTATGACAACTGAAACCCAGCAGGAGCTGGAAGGGGATGATGTTCATGGAGGCAAGATGAGACCAGTTGGCTGTGTGAGGTAAGAGAGTCAGCTTCCAGAGACTTTGAAATTCAGGAAAGCTGGAAGTACCTGCCTCCCATCGACACTGATTTGGAGGTGTCTTGGCTCCTGCTTAAGCTCTGATGCCCACACTGTAATTGTCCAGCTCTGTTATGAATAATTTGAAAAGTGGCCTCCAGATGTGGAAGTACCAGCTCCACATTTGGTTGAATAAAAACCTGGTAACTAGAATGCATTCATCATGCTTCATCTCAATACTTTCAGGAAAGAATAAGTAAAGAGCATGCTTATTCTTTGATAAAATGTTCTGAAAGAAAAATACCTACTTTTCAGCCTTTTGCTGTTTGAGTTTGAATGTTGTCCTTTAGATGTGTGATATCTGAAGAGTGCTTACTCTGTAAAATAGGTGATGAATGAATATGGAACATTTGGTTTATGTAGATTTCTATGTGGGAGAAAACCATTTGAATTTACAGTTTCACTTGGTTGAATCATTGGTGCTAGTTGCTTTCATATACATGAGAAGGAATTGGGCAGTTCTTTTATCACTGGCTTTAGGTTGAAGAGGCAAAATCAAACTCATGTAAATTACTTTCACATAATTATCTGGCTTAACTTCAATGGGTGTTAAAAAGTTACTTGAAGTTCACAGCCTACATTCTCAAGTGGCAGTTCATTTAAAAAAAAATCCATTTTTACACTTAAAATCTCTGAATGAGAGGAAAAGAGTGTGTGACAATGTGCTGCAAACAAGTATTTGTCCCAATTATTTTTTTAAGCAAGCCTAGTAAGCTGAAAATTGAGCTAATAGTTCTATATTTTTCCTTTGGAAAAAGTAATAAAAAGAAATAATAACTAATTTTGGAACTTACTGACAATATTCTGTGTTGTAATTATTATTTATGTACCTTGTATCTCCCATCATAACAGAGCATTTTAGTGAAACCATACCATGGAATATAACAAACTCTGGCTCATCTGTCCTTTTTTTTTTTTAGTAAAAGAGAGTTGTAGAGTAAAAAGTTGTAGTAAATAAGATGACAGCATCCCTGAAAAATAATAAGAATACATATTGCTACTTGCACCTGCGAATCTTAAATCAATTACATTTACTTTAGAGCAGGACTGAACGAAGTACAGTACTATATTTTCAAGTTTTAGAGAGTCCACCTACTTTAAACGCCTTTATTTTAAAGTATCAAACCTAAGCCATGTTGTAGGAAACCTGAAAATTAAGGCAATACGAATCTGTGTATACTTTTCAAATTTTTGGTGTACGTCATTTGCAACAGTGCCCTAGTTTTGCAACGTGACATTTTTGTCTGACACTGACTGAGTAGGGAAGATTCCAAGACAGTCAGAATATCTAAGAACTACATAATTAGATAGTACTTAATTTGGTTATGTCCAGTACCAATGCAGATGTGCAATGGGAAGACAGTCACATATGATATGTGACACATTTTAAAAGTTTTGCAACTTGAAAATGCTTGTATCTAGACAGCTTAGAAGTGCTAATTCGCCAGCTCTTGGAAACATGGAAATGTGGGAGCTTTTTCAATATGTTTGAGTAATTGCTTAACATGGTGCAAAAAGATTTTTCTATGAATAAGTAAACAAAAGAACAACAGAAACAAAACATTTTTGAGATAAATTGACGATGGTGGTTAAAATATAAATTAAAATTAAATTGGCCACACTTTGTGGTGATTAAAATACATTGATTGTAAAATAGAAGTGCATTAAAGTATGAGAAAATGTTTGAAGTCCAGTCCTTTGGCTTGCATTGAGTGATAGAGTTTGAAAGATTAAAGATCTTCACAAGCAGTGTTGTCAGGGGAAAACAGTCAGATTTCCTTCTTGATTTTTAACTAGTTTTACTGTAGGTTAATTTTGAAATCACAGGAAATCTGTATGCATGAAACTGCAAGATTCTCTTTTTCGATATTCCTACAGTTATCTGAAACAGTAACTCTGAGTTCAATTTGTCTACCTAAATGCTAAATCTTACCAACTGTTTAACTATAAAACCCCTTTCCACACAAAAGGGATGAAATGAAAATGTGTTTCTGTATAAACTCACAATTTTCGTCCTATAAAGAGAAAATACGTGACAAAGAACTGCTCCCATCTCGAATATACGGCTTCAGTCAATTATCAGAAAACTTGCATTCATATGTGTTATTAAACAGATGCTATGAACTCCAGGCCACAATAAAAGAGGACTCTAACTTTTTCTCACCTTAAATATCACAAGTGACTCAGCTGTGCCTGTTAAGGAAGACTAGAGGTGCACGATACGGATATCTGAAGAAAACTCCCATCACTAAGCATACAAAATAATAATACAAAGTGTTCAGTGGAAAGGGGAGAACTATGAGAAGAGAAACGTGTTACTAGAAATATTTCTCAAATGTAATCTTTAATAAAACATTATAAATCCAAGCTAAAAATTTAATGTGGTCAGAAAGCAAAACATTTTAAAAATTTGATCACTTTTTTTCTTTAACCCAATGATTTGCAAACTAAGCAGAAGAAAAGCATAATGGCTTTGCTGCAGCAGCTTTCCCAGTGTAAGGAGGCCTTCTGGTGGTCAAAACAATGAACATTTCTTCCAGACATAAACATTATTTATCCAAATGCATGTGAAATTCTACTCAAATTTACATGCATGGAAGTTAAAATTCACCTGTTGTATAGAAGGCTACTTTAAGGATTTAAGCGATTGTTTGTGCCATGACCTTTTGCTGTTACTGCATAAATTTTGTCCTTCTTCAGCCAGTATATGAGGAACTAAGGAATTTAGCAGGAGTAAGTATTGCCAAAACATTGCTTAAGAGAGACCATGTGATATGCTGATATCAGTCATTGACCCTCTGCATTTTATTTGAACAATTAAAAGTTAAAGCATTGTAACAAAAGTTTGCAACAAAATAATTCTTAATAACATATTTAACCTGAATATTGATTATCTGAATAGTCACATTTTGTATTCTTCAAACAATTGTTGTTTTTTTTCCCCAGCATGGTAGATTTTCCTTTTGAGCAGTAGAGCTAGATACTCAGCACAATATCTATTTTGCTATTTTTTTATTTTAAATGAAGATATTTTCTGGTACACAACCCAAAAATTTTAATCCTAAAATATTTATGTTTCACTTAAATCCTGAGATTACATTACTATGAAGGATTTCTTCAATGCCAGTGTGCCAGTGAGAATAAACATTCCCAGCTAACACACTCCTTGACGTGTAGAGAAAGGCGAAGCTTTTGAGTTCATTGACACTAAGCATATCTTCCAACATGCAGCAAGCATAGGTGCTGCTGGGAGGTGCAGTTGGATGAAGAAAGATATTCTCCCTAGTTTTCAGTCTGCCTTGTACTGCGCCCTGAACTGTGAAGAAATAGCTCCATTGACAGCAGATATTTGTTGCTAATTTCTCAGCGGCTTTGTTAAATGAAGAACATTAGACTTTAGCTATAACTGGCAAGGTCATGAACAGTTTGTATCAGTTTCTTCAGCACTGAACTACTTCATATTTCAGCCTGGGAAGGAGAAGACCCGTCTACTTCTCAAAGAGCCCTAACCTCACTTAACAGGGCTACTGCCGTTAGCTGGGGTCTGATGCTGTCCCCATTGTGAGAGACCTTGTTTAACACACTAATCATAGGTCATTAAATCCTGGTAGCAAAAGGAAATTGTGTTCCTTTCCAGAAAAAAATCTCAGACAGCCAGACACATGTGAGCTTCGTGAATCCTGGAAAATTCAACTTTAAGTCACAGCTGTTCTGTAAACCAACACTGGAATTTTCTAGACATTCTTCACTGTAGTGAAAAATGTTTCAGAGCGATGCTATTGTGTATCTGAAATAGTATCTCAAAAATTTTACATCAATTGTAAATCACCAGTCAGCTGAAATCCATCCAGCAGTGTTATATGAGGCCCTATGTGTGGGTTTTTTTGAGCTACATTTTTTAAAAGTAGATTCAACGTGTCTGTCAGCATTATTAACTAAAACCATCAGAGGGCAGTCCATAGTCAAGTAAAAAGTATATTCCTAGTGTCTAGGTGGAGTTACATAGAAAGCAACTTGCTCTCAATCTTTTTCTAAAATCCAAAGGAAAAAAACAGATTTCATTATTTTCCTTGGTTGTCTCAGTTTTTGCAATCCTTTCTGGGCAGCGTCCCACATTTTTCTTCCAAACTTAAATTGCAAATTCACTGTAACTGCACAAATATGTCCCAGGAATGAATGGCTTTTCCCTACAAGTTTTGCCGTAGGTTCTAGCTCTCTGATCTGTAATTGATAACATGCTTAGAAATAAAATCTCCTTTAGTCCTTTAATAGGGACTTATCTAATAAAAAATAAAAAAGAAGAGGTTGGTGTAGAAAAATTGGGTGCATTGAGATAAGACAATGGCATTTAATGCTATGCTAGCATGGAAAAGTATCAGCGTTGTCTGCTGGTGTGCAAGTGTACTGATCGTCCTCCTTGTTCCTTGGAAAGAAAACAAGATGTTTTTATAATTTTTTTTAATTATCTTTTTTTTTTTTTAAAGGTGTTAGAAGACTGGTGTCAGACCTGCATAAAAGCTTTCTCCTATATTTTCTTTCCAGTTCTGGAACCTTTCTCTGGGAGCTTTTCAGGGCCAGAGCTCTTAGGAACAACTCTAAAACTTCACCCTGTTTGTGTACTACACAAGACCTGGTACAGGGATTAATTTTCTAAACAAGCTTTGGTGAGAAGAAACCACTGATTTTGGATCATTTCTGCTGTATCTGCAAAACCCCGTGGACCGGCTGAACAGACATTTCTTGTCAAGCCATGAGAGGGAGATAAAAGATGCACTGACTCACAGTATGTCCCAAAGATACTATCAGCCAGTGATAGATAGGACTGTAGAAACCAAGAGTAGAAAATGCTTTGCCTTTTGATCCAGGAAAAAAGACATCTGAGATCCATTCCAGCCTCTTTTTTCACAGTGGGGTCTGTAACATTTTACACATATTTGTCTTCTAGCCTTCCTGCTTCCCTGGCTACACTGGCAGATCAGACAAAATTTATTAGGATCATGAATATTTCGTTAGTTCCAGCATTTAGAATTCGCCTTGTCTTTAGTCTATCCCCCAATGCATCTTCCTTTCCAGCCAAAATCCCATAACTTGGTACAAAATGTCTGTTGCAAACCCAAAAGCAGCCTTCTTCGATGTTATGACTTGGCTTCTGGCTGGAAGCCAAGTTGAGAAGGATCATGATTCTCAGAAATACAGATTATCTTAACACGCACTAGAAAAGACCCAGGCTGGCCAGCTCTGAGCTGGGAGATTTACCAGCTGGTGCAAACAGACAGTGGGAATTTATTGATACCCAGCTGCCTAACATACTGGCCTACTTATTCTCTCTAAAACATGATGATTATCCGTGGATTTGATTAGCATTTCTTCGGCAGTTTTTTCTCCATAATCACCTCCTAGGACTGTGCAACCCCACTTTTTTGAAGGGTCTTACCAGGATCTTCCTATCAGTCAGAAAACATTTCTGCCCATAAAATCTTAATGTAATTCTCTTTGATTGGGATGGAAGTGGAAGTACAACAACAACTTTCTTGCCAAGTTTAGGTCTAAAAGTCTCCTTAACAGTGGTTACATAAAACAGGAAGGCTGAGGAGGCCATCATTGGCCTTGATGTTGGGTTTATTCAAACAAAATATCACTTATACCCAATCACAGTCTTTCCTCAAAGTACTTACAGATTTTTAGACCCAGGCATGGATTAGACTCGGTTTAGGCTTATTACAACGCAGTCACCTCTCAGGTCAGTGTAAGGCCTATATTAGGAGTCCCTGGAGACCATCTGCAGAGTTTTCATGTCCTGTTTCTTTAGAACTTTCACATAAAAGTAAGTATACTTTTGACAAAACACTGCTATTTTAGGAGGTAGAGGTCCTTTGGTAATGCTGCGTGACAGTCTCTACTTAACTCCAAATTTTCAGCTTCTTTACTTGTGACTCACCAAGACTGGTGAGTCTCACATGTCTCTCACATGTATGTGTGTGTGTCTGTGAATAAATTTTCAAAATAAGAAAAAGAAACAGTTGTGGAGTAGCTGTATACCTTCAGGGTCTGTTGTTCACATGTGTATAATGACCAGTTCACTGTTTCATTGCTATCATGGTATTCTGGGCTGAGAAACCTTTATGGACTTGCCCTTTCCATGAGGACATCTGTAGGCACATGTACAGCTCCAGTGAGCAGATGGCAGACTGAGAGACTCTGACTGCAAAAGCATGAGACACATGCAAACCAAGAACAGGATTTGCAGAAGACATCCTGAAGAACTCGGATTATTGTACGCATAACCATTTGTGTATGAGTAAAAAGACTCCATTCAGGCTTAAGTGTTTTTGTTAGACTGTTTGATTTGACAGTGTCTGTGTAAGTAAAATAATGTAACTTGTAATTACACCAAAGGGAAGCTTGTATTTTGTTAATCTGACTAGTTAACTATGAACAAGTAGTTCAGTTTTTGAAAAGGACACTTCCACAAAGAAATAATGAAAAAATTATACTATATTCATGCTGTTACTTGAACTTGACACATAAAATCATATGAAATTACAATCCGATCACTCATGCAGATGAGTCAAACTTATTTTCAGTTTCTTAATAGTTTTTAAGATGGCTTATACCATCTTAACTTGCAATTCTCTTCATTTAATTGCCTTTCCCTACTCGAAAGGATCTTGGGTTTAGTGCATTAAGACAGCTGTGTTTCCAAGAAATTTGATTTTCCTTAGTCTGATGTCCACCCAGAAGCCAGCAACATAGCTGGGTTCGTGTCCAGAAATGACTCAGTACAGGTTGTTATCAGTTGCACCTATCACTTAGTAGGTCATTAGGACTTTTCAGAGAATAAACAAGCAGTACTTATTTCTTGGAGACATATTTAAAGAGTCTATTTTCCTTCTCTGGAGTTTGATTTCTCTTTTGACCTTTACTGTCCAAACCCATTCGGTTTCTGGAGTTCCTGAAAAATGTTTCTTTTTCAAGGTTATCTGAGGTGGAAATGGAATTAGAAGGTGAAGTTGTTCTGTGTTTCTCACAGTAATTTTGCTAGAGGTTATTTTTCAGGAGCAAAATGAACAGTACGCTGAATGACATTTGGATGTATAGATATTGTTGCAAAATGGAATAATGACTCTTTCATAAAACTGAAATAAGTAAATACTCTTGGGTAACTGAACACCCTTACATTGTCTTACTTCAACTAGAGAAAGTATTCCTGTTGCATATTGCTGCTGTTACATCTGCTGCTTATTGCAGAGCATAAGCAATCCAGGAGGTTCCTGGAATGCATTGGTGATAACTTACATCTCCAAGTGATAAAGGAGCCAACGAGGAGAGGTGCTATGCTGGACCTTGTTCTCACCAACAAGGGAGACTGGGTGGGGAATGTGAAGCTCAAGGGCAGCCTTGGCTGCATGACCATGAGACAGTGGACTTCAGGATCCTTAAGGCAGGGAGGATGGTGCAGAACAAGCTCACTACCCTGGACTTCAGGAGAGCAGACTTTGGCCTCTTCAGGCATATGCTTGGCAGAGTACGATGTGATAAAGCCCTGGAACGAAGAGGGGCCCAAGAAAGCTGGCTAATATTCAAGGACCACCTCCTCCAAGCTCAGGAACAATGCATCCCAAAAAAGAGGAAGTCAGGCAAAAACGCCAGGAGGCCTGCATGGATGAACAAGGAGCTTCTGGATTATCTTGAACAGAAAAAGGAAGCCTACAGAAGGTGGAAGCAAGGACATGTTGCCTGGGAGGAATACAGAGAAATTGTTCGAGCAGCCAGGGACAGGGTTAAGAAAGCTAAAGCCCAGATTGAATTAAATCTGGACAGGGATGTAAAGGGTAACAAGAAAAGTTTCTATAGGTATGTCAGTAATAAAAGGAAGACTAGAGAAAGTGTGGGTCCTCTCTGGAAGGAAATGGGAGACCTGGTCAGCTGGGAGAAGGCTGAGGTACTCAACAACTTTTTTGCCTCAGTCTTCACCGGCAAGTTCTCTAGCCACACTATCCAGGTCACAGAGGCAAAGGCAGGAACTGGAAGAATGAATGACCACCCACTGGAGGAGAAGTCCAGGTTAGACACCATCTAAGAAACCTGAAGGTGCACAAATCCATGGGACCTGATGCGATGCATCCACAGGTCCTGAGGGAACTGGCAGGAGAAGTTGCTAAGCCACTAGCCGTCATATTTGAGGAGTCATTGGCAGTCCCGTGAAGTTCCCGCTGACTGGAAAGGGGGAAATATAACCCCCATTTTTAAAAAGGGAAAAAAGGAAAAAAAGGAAAACCTGGGGAACTACAGGCCAGTCAGTCTCACCTCCATGCCTAGCAGATCCCTCTGGAACGTATGTTAAGGCACATGGAATATAAGGAGGTGATAGGTGACAGCCAACATGGCTTCACTGAAGGCAAATCGTGTCTGACAAATTTGGTGGCCTTCTACGACAGGGTTTCAGCATTGGTGAATAAGGGAAGAGCAACTGACATCATCTACCTGGACTTGTTATGACAAGCATTTGACACTGTCCCACATGAGATGCTTGTCTCTAAATTGGAGATACATGGATTTGACAGATGGACCACTTGGTAGATAAGGCACTGGCTGGATGGTCGCACTCAAAGAGTTGCAGTTGAGAGGTTGATGTCCAAGTGGCAACCAGCGATGGGTGGCATTCCTCAGGGTTTGGTATTGGGACTGGCACTGTTTAACATCTTTGTCAGTGACGTGGACAGTGGGATTGAGTGCACCCTCAGCAAGTCTGCCAGTGACACCAAGCTGTGTGTTGTGGTCGACATACTGGAGGGAAGGGATGCCATCAAGAGGGACCTGGACAGGCTGGAGAGGTGGGCCTGTGCAAACCTCATAAAGTTCAACAAGGCCAAGTGCAAGGTCCTGCACCTGGGTTGTGGCAACCCCAAGCACAAAGAAAGGGTAAGTGAAGAATGGAATGAGAGCAGTCTTTAGGAGAAGGACTTGGGTGTGTTGGTTGATCAGAACCTACACATGAGACAGCAATGTACGCTTGCAGCCCAGAAAGCCAACTACATCTTGGGCTTCATCAAAAGAAGCATGGCCAGCAGGTCAAGGGAGGTGATTCTGCCATTTTCTACTCCGCTCTCATGAGACCTCACCTGGAGTACGGTGTCCAGCTCTGGGGTCCCCAACATAAGAAGGACATGAACTTGTTGGAACGAGTCCAGAGGAGAGCCACGAAGATGATCAGAGGGCTGGAACGCCTCTCCTATGAGGACAGGCTGAGAGAGTTGGGATTGTTAAGCCTGGAGAAGAGAAGGCTCCGGGGAGACTTTATATCAACCTTCCAGTACCTAAAGGGCACCTACAGAAAAGGTGGAGAGGGAGTCTTAATAAGGGAGTATGGTGATAGGATGAGGGGTAACAGTTTTAACCCGAAAGAGGGTAGATTTAGACTAGATATTAGGAAGAAATTCTTTACTGTCAGTATGGTGAGACAATGGGACATGCTGCCCAGAGAAGCTGTGGATGCCCCATCCCTGGAAGTGTTCAAGACCAGGGTGGATGGGGCTTTGAGCAACCTGGTCTAGTGGGAGGTGCCCCTGCCCAGGGCAGGGGGTTGGAACTAGATGATCTTTAAGGTCCCTTCCAACTCTAACCATTCTATGATTCTATGATCTCACACAAGAGGCAGCTACAGGTCACTTGTAAATTGTTGTCTTATTGCAGCTATGTGGGGCTTCTGGGTAGAAAACGAATACTTGGGTGTGCATCTCATCTCAGAAAGATCCATCATATATATATGTAAAGTTTTTCCACATTAAAAAAAAAAAAGAAAAAAATGAAAACCCAAACCAGAACTCTTTTGATCTAATTAGACTCCCTAATTATTAAAACAAATTGATACAGGAAGAAACCAATTCACCATGTTCTTCTCCTGTCTTCTCCCAGTGCAGAATGTACGTATTTTTGGCCACCAGAATTGTTTGCCAGAGATTCTTGACAGTTCTGATACACTTTTAGTAACATACAAATGATGAGAAGAAACGGGCATGTGCTGCAGATGCTGTCATATGCAGGACTGCTGAAGAGTGGGCATTCACAGTGTTATTCCTTGTATGGCTCTAAACCTGTCCTTGCTTTTATGAACACCCAAAGTCAGCTGACCACGTTGCGAGAGGGCACTAGGCCATCTGAACAGGTGGCCATGAGCATTGACACAGAAAGATGCTCCTCACGTGTGCTTGCCAAGGGCACGATTTCCTGCTGGACCATACTGAGCTCATGCACAGTTAGAAGGATGTGCACTCATTAATCCAGCTCTGAGCTGTATTAACTTTAAAAATAGCTTTTGTGGCAGCATGGTGAGAGTTTCTGACCCATTTAAATTTAGCAGAACAGCATATAAGCAACAGAGATCTCTGGTAAGCCTTCAGTGTTCAGCAGAACAGACGAGAGCAGTGCAGACTAATTTAGTCCAGCTAGCCCAGAGACAGTCACTAGTGCTCCAGAGTGGACGGGAGGAGTATCAGCAAGATTTGAAAGCAGCCTTGATACCTCAGCAGACAAAGGTTGTCTCCTAATGAGTTTGACTCTCAGCAAGGAACAGTGTATTATAACATAAAAACCCATCCTGTAAATCTAAATATAGTTTGGATGGTAAAGGAGTAAAAAACCTGCTAAAACTCAAGAATGTATTTCAGAAAAAAAAAAATCTTTTACAGTAATACGGCAGTTTTCATTCACTAAGTGGAGCAGTTTTATACATGTTAAGATATCACATCATAAAAGGTTCAGGTGGGTAAGCTCATATGTTACTGCTTCATATATTGCTGTAAACTAGCCCTGAGCAGTAACGTAAATCAATGTAGCTTCACTGAAGGAAACAGAGGCACACAAGTTCACATCCTCAGTAGCAGCAGCAGCAGGACTGTCCGTATTGCAGCAACTTAGGTACCAGTCCTTGCCTATATCCTTCATCTCAGATATTCCAGGAAGGAATGAGGGGAGTCTGCGAAGGTCATTTCAAATTATGTTATGACTTGTAAAGCACACTCAGTCTTTTTTGCTATATTCAGTAGGCCCGGTTGCACCAGGGGAGACCCATCCCACACTAAGTGGAGCAGGTCCAGAGAGACCATTGTTTTAGAGACACAGGTGTGCCAAAGATTACCAAAAATAATAATTTAGTTGCTTGAATGAAAAGTCATTGGTGTCAGAGAAACCACATCTACTTTGAAAATAGTTTTTCTTTTGGTTCTCTAGATCAGCTTCATGCACATGTACCGCTGATGTAGTCCTTACAGATTCTTAATACAGTATGTGGCATTTCACAGATGTTTCCCACCAAAGGCATCTTGACATTTCAGAACTTGGTATAATAATAGTAAGTGTCTGTGAGCTAATAACTTCTCAGTTTCACTTAGCTCTTTTGCAAGACCTGTTCTTGGCTGAAGCTATTCTAAACTGAAGCCACTAGAAGGCAAACAAGCAACGTCTCGTTTTCCAGGGTAGGGGCTGAAATTGCTGCAGGAGTGTATTGATTCCTGCTAGCATTGCTCCCATGTGTTCTCTGCTCTCCCTCTCCCTCTCTGCACCTGGGGCTCACTAACATTCAGGTACAGAAAAACTTTTTAAAAAGGAATGCTATATTTTAAAGTGCATGCATTCTCAGTTAAAGTGTTCTGATTCATATAATAACATCCAGTGCTTAACAGCCCAGTGTAAACAGTTCAACAGGGTCCAGCTCACCTCCACAAAGGAATGTTAACAAAGAGGTTGCCAATGAGAGTTAAACATCCCTTGCAATTGGGACCATATACACTTGCGCTTGTTTTGTGCCAGTAGCTCTGGAAGTAACAGCAGAAAATACACCAATTATAAGGGATATTTGTGGTCAGGCCTGCAATATAGGATATAGGAAAGGTCTCACTTCAGTAGCTATTTTCACCAGCTGTAGTTAAAATAGAGAAGTATATTTTATAAATAGGCTCAATTGTGATTTAAGAATTCGAGAGATGAGAATCCACTCTAAAGTCCAAAATATGTTCTACTGCTTAACTACCTCACTTTTTAAAATTACATCTTATTTCTAGACTGGATTTCTCTAACCTTACCTTCCGTTTGAAGCTGTTACACATTTGTGGGATAGACTGAAGAGCTGCCTCTTCTAATATTTCTCTTATAGGCTATGTTTCTGTACCTTCCTCCTCTCTTTCGGTAAGTTAAATGGACTGAACTTCTTGACCCTTCTATTATATAAATGTTTTATAATTCTTTATCATTCTCATGGCTCTTTACAAAATTTTTGTCATCTTTCTGGAATGCAGATACCAGAACAAGAGCAGTTGTAGGAGTGTCATCACAGGGGAGGGAAGGTGGGAAGAAGAAAGTGTCTGTGTGTGTTTTTTTCTTTTTTCTTTATCCTGAAGTCTGTGCATATCCTTCATCATATAAGTCTTTCTGATCACATTTTTTGACTATGAGCTGAGCTTTCACTGATTTCCTGGTATGATCCCAATTCTTTTCCAAAGTCAGAAAGTTGGAGTTTCCAAAACTTGAAGTGTGTTTGGCAGAGTTGACTCTTACTTTAAGTGCAAGCTGAGCATTAACAGCAATTCTTCACTCCTCTTTATTCCCTGGTGAAGTTTAGTCTCTGGGCAGAGTGAAATCTGGGCAGAAATGCTAACGATCAATGTTAAGGATCAAGTCAATGATGTAGGCCTGCAGAAGAAAGGCAATGAGAAAACTGCTGTTATTGTTGTGTATTAAATGAAAACGTAGCCAGTGGTCTGTATTTGGAAAGTCATGAGTTCTTGTTGGTCTCAGTACACAAACTATTTGACTTCTGCCAAGTTAATAAGACATGTAAATTACTCAGTGTCCACTAGTCCAACACCTCCATTATATACCATCTCAGCATTCTTTGTATAGCTTAAATTTTTTAGTGATCATTTTACGTTTTTCAAGTCAATAAGGAAAATGTAAATGGAAGAGGGCTAACATTTCTGTATGTAGTTATATTTGGAGATTATCCGATACTCAGTTTAAATGAAAGACTGTGCACAATACTCATTTTGTATGGTTCTACTTTTTAAATCAAAACAGAACATAACAGGTACTGACTAAGGTATTCCTTTATTACCCAAACTACCAAGTGGCACATGTTTTAGTGCAATGCAAAGGACTCATTTTAAATGGGAGAGACCTGCCAAACCTGTGAACAGTGGAAAAGTTCTCCAATAGAGTTCTGACAGACCAGTGTGAAGTAGCCTCTGATGGCACATACTGCAGATGAGATTACATGTTCTTGTGAAAATGAATAAAAAGAATTGCATATTTTAATGTGTATTACATACATGCACCTTTTTGTAAGCTTACTTCTGAACAGGCATGACTTTTGTTGCCTACAAATATAATTATTGGGATATTTCTGAAGGATACTGTTTCTTACACCTTGTCCCAGTTTGAGGTAAAACAGGACAAATTTTGTTCAGTTACTTTTCTTCTTAGCTAGGCCTCTTCTGAAATTAACAGCATATTGTGCAGACAATGTTCGCTCTCTCAGAGTGATAAGACCTATGTTTATAGTTGATGCCAAGGAATGGTATGCAGAGACGCTCTTGCTTACACTTATTGCTATAACACCCAAGGGCAGATAATTTCGTTATTTGCCCCGTTGGATGGTCGGAAGCGGAAAAACATGGTTGACTCCCACCTGCGGGGAGGAGTGGACAGGACAGGTGACCCAAAAGTGACCAACAGGGTATTCCATCCCATCTGCATCATGCTTAGTATAAAAGCAGAGGGATCAAAGGGTCAGCTCTCTCTTTCTTCAATGGCTGACGTCTGAGGAGGACTCTGTCTGCTCGTCCGCCTTTGATCCCAATTCTGAATACAGATCGGGAATCCAGTTCCCATCCATCACTGAGTCCAGCCTGGGACTTCCCCAGTGCCAGCCAGTGATGAGATTGTCATCCTGGGAGCTTGATACGGCTTTATATATATTTCATTATTTCCTTTTATTTTATTAATATTTCATTAAAGTAGTTTAGTTCCTTCTAAACTCCTAAGTCTCCTTTTCCCTCCTCTGGCTCTCTCTTTGAAGAGGGGTAGAGGGGAGCATTTGTCAGTCCCATCTGGGGTCGCCCACGTCCCCAGCAGCTGATTCAGCCTAAACCACAACACACCTGTTACAGAAACCTCATTTTCAGTTTCTTTGCTACAAACAAATGATTTCTCCAGACTTGTCCTGGTTAGGTGCAACTTTAGAGATGATGTTAGGTGCTGTATATGACCCATCACAGCCATGACAATGAGTTTCCCAAGACAGTACTCAGCACAGTGTGAACTGAATGGGGACTGTTTGAGTGGTATCATACTGTGATTTCAAAAAGTACATTTCATACATCAGGTCTGCTAGGCTGTGTTCCCAGGGATGAAGTGTTGTGACTAGTTCCAAGGCACACAAACTGCATCGCAGAAGAGTCATTACATGGACCGGTTATGTTTTGCCCTGCTGTGGCACTGAGCACCTGAAAGCTGAGATACTTTGTTGACTAGCAGTTGGCTAGGCAGTGCATCAGCTCAGAACCTCGTGGGTAATAGAGCCACCATGAGATTAATTAACAAGTCTTGTGATTCAATACATACCACAATTTATGCTTGGGATCTAGCTTTTGTATTGGCACTAGGGAAAAAAGGTTACAGACAAATTAACTCCATCTTGGGTTGAAGACAGGATAATGGACTTGTTTGTCTTTATACACAGGTTGACCATCCCTGATGAGGAGATGGGTCTGATGATATACAAAAGTGAATTTGAGTTCCAAAGTAGCCGGAAACACTTGGTTGGCCGTTCAGAAGCACAATACACCTCTGGGATAAAATGTTTATTCTTGATCAGGTTTAGGAGACTGCTGAATACTTTAATAGCAATTGTAATGTTGCCTTGGATGTGCTGACCTAAGGAAATCTGCAAGGCATTTTGAACAGAGAAGTTATATCTTTTATCAGAGCAAACAAGAGTTCGAAAAACAGACTAGTTTTTGGTTAGAAGGGTTGTGGAGCTGAAAGTTTGCTCATTTTTTCCCACTGTATCAATGAGTTGGTCTAACAAAAGATACTACTCTCCCCACAATATCCTTATCAGCAGCTATGACATAGATCCTCGTAGGAAATTTTTAAAGGTCAGTGGGAAGAAAGCATAAAAAATCCTCAGAGAGCAGTAAGGAGAATCTTATGTTGTGATCTTGTTATTTAACCAGTGAAAAATGAGCCAGAAATAAGTAATACCCCTCAGATGTTCTGAAGTTAAAATTATGAAGCAACAGGCCCGTGGCTGGGTGAATTTAATCTACCACTAAATGCAACAATCACATTGGAATACACTAATGAAAGAGTCAAATGTGATAACTGAAGAGTCAAATGCATAAGCCAAAATTATGAGATACGGCCCCAGATTTAGAGACTCATAATCTCTTTTGAAGAACTTCAGTAGAAACAAAGCCCTCCAACTGAAGTGATGCTCTGAATTTGGTATTTGATTGAGACTAAGAAATCTGTCAAAGATCGATGAACTTGAGACCCACGTTGCGGTGCAGGTCCATAGCTGCACTGAGCGCAGTGCTACCATCCAAATTTTCATTTAAGAACATTCCTCTGAAAAAGTTAACTTTTGTTACAAGATGGGCTATGCATGTAGCAGACACAGAGAATGAAGTATCTTATGTTTCAGTAATGGTCTAATGGTTTGCTTTGTGAAAAGAGAGAGAGCTGCTCTCCCCTCATTTGCTGTTCCTGCCACCTGTACCCCTTTCTGCCATTCTCCCCTCCTGATCTCAGGAGCCTTGTTTCTTCCTTCCACTGGCTATAATGTTCAGCCCTCTGTAAGCCAATCCAACTCATTACTGAGGCAGAAAAATAGCCCATGTCTTTTTCTTTGTTAATTTTCTAACATAATGGGGAGTTAAAACAGCTCATGGAAGGTACCAACATGCTGTGCTCACACAACATAAGCACTGGAGCAGAGGAGGATAAGGGGGATGGGACAGGGAGGGGAGCAAGACTCCCCCTTTTTGGCTACAGTAAGTTGTTGATTCATGTCATTTTATCTCATGAAATATTAGCCCAAGAAGAATCATATGACAATTATCCAAACTGCTCTGAGATCTAATGAAGACTTAATCCTTTTCTATTTCAAGCTCACCTATTAGATTTAATGAGAATTACAAGAGAATTGCAGTAGTGAGATACAAGTTCATGACTAATTCTCCATGCAGAATGTGCTTATGAATGGGCTCTGCAGAAATCAGCACCCTGACTGTTAAATTATTTGCTATTCAGTGAGAAACACTGAGTACAAAGAGAAGTTTACACCACACCTTCTGCTTGAGCAGTGCACCTTCTTTCTGAACTGGAAGGTTATTTCTTGTTCTTTTATGGGTGCAGCCTTTCCTGAGTGAGATGTTGAAACCCTTGCTTTTCTAAACTGAGTAGCACATTATCTTTTTTTTTTTCCTCTGGAGACCATAGGGATTTTATCATTTACCATTTACCATTTACCCAAAATAATGTGAGTGCTCATTTGTTAGAGCACTCGTATAATATTTTTGGCACATGTGTGTATGTTCATTTTCTTCTTCTGACTAACGTGATGTGAAGTCGTACCTCCCACAAGTTTAAGCTGTTTAGATCAGAATACACACTGAACTGTATGTGTGTGTATTTATACAAGTAATCACAGTCCTCTCTGCAGAAATTGTTCTGGATTGCACAGATGAATAATGTATTCAATGGACCATACAGTATGAGCAATAGTCACCTGATGCTGTAGTCTTTGGCTTGGCCACTTACTTACACGAAAAAAAGGTCTGGGTGCCTGTTCTTGCCCCAGTGAACATTCAGGATACAAAACCATACGAGTTTAATTTCCTACTCATTTCTAACAAGCATTATATTTCTTACTGATGTAGGAACTGGAACCCAGGTCTTTTCTTCTTCTTGTGAGAATCTAGCTGCTAAGGACAGTGTGGATGTCAGGCGCTGCATACCATGCTCAGAAGCAGAACTTCAGCATCTGGGAACTTTGCTGATAAACAGTAAGCTCCTTTGAGGCAGATAGATAACAGCTGAAAAAGGATTTTCAGTATGTGCATTTTGGGTTCCGAAATACAAAATGCTGATTAACCATCTCAGCTTTATATGCAGATCTAGTCTCAAGGCATACATCAACTGCAGAGCTTTTCATACTATGTTGCACATTTTCTTCCAAAAATGGATTGCTCTTCCTTTTCAGCACCATACCGGGAAAGACTGTTTACTTGGACTTCTTCAGCTTTATTTGAATCTCTGTTTGCCAATGAGTAATTCAAAGGCATGGAGGTTTACCAGAGAAACCAATAGCACTGTTGGACTCTGCAGTCCCTTCAAGGATGAGGACGTGAGTAGCATACACTGGAGAAGGAATTTAGATGTGACACACTAATGTTCCCATGAAGGAGAAATACCCAGCTATATATGTTGCAGTGAGGTGTGGCATAGAGGTGTATCATAGCTGGATGAGGCTCCTGAGAGTGAGTGGTAGCTGGGTTGTTCTGCCCAGACCCAGCAATAGTTTATGCCATGCAAGGCCCAGGGACTTTGTTCCAGCATCCGCACTACCCTGCCTTTACAGCCACT
The DNA here is from genome assembly GCA_013398815.1 of Ibidorhyncha struthersii. Taxonomy (NCBI): domain Eukaryota; kingdom Metazoa; phylum Chordata; class Aves; order Charadriiformes; family Charadriidae; genus Ibidorhyncha; species Ibidorhyncha struthersii. The sequence continues at coordinate 407,966 of VZSZ01008382.1, forward strand.
GCCAATATCTCTTAAGCTTCTTCATCCAGTTTCTTGTCAGAAAATGTAAGGAGCAGAAGGAGAGGAGGGAAAACGAGATATTCTAGCAAGTATCACCAAAGTAAAATGACAGGGCAAGGAAAAAGCTGAATGTGAATATTTGCTCTGTTTGAGGATCTGAGACAGCTTTTGAAAGCCCTGACACTAGCAACAATATTTCCTACATACTACCAAATTTCAGAGGGTTTGACTAGTGTATCTTCACAGAATCACAGAAGCTTTTAGGTTGGCAGGGACCCCCGTAGACCATCTAGTCCACCCACACCTCACTAAGTAGAGTCACCTAGAGCAGGTTGCCCAGGACTGTGCCCAGACAGGTTTTGAGTATGTCCAGGGATGGAGACTCTGTAGCCTCTCTTCAGCAACCTTGTTCAGCATTTGATCACCCACAGAGTAAAAACCAGTATTCTTGTGTTCAGGAGAAATTTCATATATCTTAATTGGTGCTCATTGCCTGTTGTCCCATCAATGGACACTACTGAGAATAGTATTCCTTCCCTCCCATCATGTAGATGGGACATGGATGGGACATACACATAGATAAGAACTCCCCTGTACCTTCTCTTCCTGAGGCTGAACAATCCCAGCCCTCTCACCCTCTCCTCACGTGAATGATGCCACAGCTTGCTTAAGCACTCTCTGACCTGGGCCCCACTCCACTGAGGGTCAGTCTTCCTTGCTCCAGACTTTCCCTCTTGAATCATCCAAGAAAATGCTGTCAAATATTCACAACTTGATTCATGATGTAAAAGCTTTATATGTACATGTATACATATGAGATAAATAGCATTCTGAAAGTTTATCACAGGAGATCTTAGAAATGATAGCATGGAAACTAAAGAATTAGGCACTACATAGACCTGATAATAGTGTACGGGCAGAGGAAAGGAGCAAAGAGCTAAACAGAGACTTATTTTATGATTTTGTGGAACATTCACACCACTATTGCACAAACATCCTTACATGGCATGTTTTCTTCTCTCAAGTGTGGTTAAGGAAAGCTGTCAGCAAATAGTTTGAACCTTCTCTGGGTTTTGAGAAAAACTCAAGTTACATATGACCTCATATGCTCTCTAGGAATAGCTGTGCTGAAGCCAATGAGGCCACAGCAATTTTTAGAACAGTTCTTGTTAGGAACTCAGGTTGGCACAGTAAAATGATTCGGCACTCCATTTTGTTGTTCAAATTACACCAAAACTCTGTTCTATTCTCATAAGTTATACCATCAGGTTTTGCACTGACTAATTGAAGAATTAAATAAACGAGTCTCTTCTAAAGTATTTAACCTATCCTTTATTTTGTAGGTATGGTATAAATTTTAAGCGCCTCAGTTGTGCCTGACCACTGTTCATGACAGCTTTTAATGAATGAAGATTCAGCAGCTAAGATTTCTAGCCAGCCAAGAGTCAGCTTCATTCACGTTTATTGTAGGAAGAACTTGAAAACTACTTAGCAATTTGATTAAATAATAGGGAAGGCACAACAGACAGGCTTCATAACTTTAATAAATTCATAGAATCATAGAATCATAGAATGGTTAGAGTTGGAAGGGACCTTAAAGATCATCTAGTTCCAACCACCCTGCCATGGGCTGGGACACCTCCCACTAGACTGGGTTGCTCAAAGCCCCGTCCAACCTGGTCTTGAACACTTCCACAGTTGGGGCATCCACAACTTCTCTGGGCAAGATGTTCCAGTGTCTCACCACGCCATAGTGAAAAATTTCTTCCTAATTTCTAATCTAAGTCTACCCTCTTCAAATTTAAAGCCATTACCCCTCTTCCTATCGCCACATGTCCTTGTAAAAAGTCCCTCTCCACCTTCTTGTAGGTGCCCTTCAGATACCGGAAGGCTGCTATAAGGTGTCCCCAGAGCCTTCTTTTCTCCAGGCTTAACAATCCCAACTCTCTCAGCCTGTCCTCATAGGAGAGGTGCTCCAGCCCTCTGGTCAACTTCATGGCCTTCCTCTGGACCTCCTCCAACAGGCAAACATCATTAAACGCTTTATCTTGATCACACTTCCTGGCTTCGTTTGAATTCTCTAAACAAACAGTCCACATGTTGCATTACCAACACATCCATCCCAGCCCTCTGGCTACTCCTGTGCTGAGCAGGGAGTTGGCAGACACTGCTGGCTCTGCTGGGGACAAATTGGCATTCGTTGGGGAAAAAAAAACAAGGCAGTTTCAATCATTTACTGTTTGCAACTGAAACCGGAAAATATTGCATTACATAAGTTTTTTTAAAAATAATAAAGATAAATAGCAGAGACCAGTGTGTCAAAACCACACAGTAATACAACACTATTGATAAAAAGAGTTTATATAAATAGTGCTAGTTGGTTGTCTCCTGCTATGGAAGTCCCTTTTTATAAGAAGATAGTCTCTCAAAAAATCCAAAGTCTATTTGTAGACGTGCTGTGAAAAAGTTTTCCAGAATAATTTTTCACCTGCTTTTTTATAAACTGCTGAAAACTTCGTACTTAAATCATGTTAGTTTATCAGATCACATGCTTGTCAAGAGATTATAGCATTGCTGGCTGATTCTGAATGTATGCAAGTAAAATCTGATGTGCTTGGCTGAAAAGAAGTTTCTAAAGGCACCTCATTAAAGAATTTCCTGAATTTATTTTAAGGCTAACACAGAGAACAAATCAACCCTGAATTCAGTTAAAGATCATTACTAAGTTTTTACAGGCTACTTTTTAAGCTTAAAAATATCAAATATCACACACATTAATCACATCATCACATACATTAAATCTCTGCTACAGAATGCAGGTGTGTGTGTCAATACTGTATGTTGGCAGACAAGTTACAGTTCTGTGGTGAGAAAAACAGATATATATTACTTGCCTACTGTATTTTGTTATTGTCTTACATACATTAAATTGACAAACAACTGTGATGTATGTTCTCATTTTACATGAAACAAAATGTACCTGTGATAATCCAGAAAAATATCAATTGCAACATACATGTCTTTATTATGAGCATACCTATGATTATACAACATATATAATCAATAGCCTGTATATTAAAAGATCTTCTAAACTGATGTTGTATTGTAACACTTGGGTGTTTTTTTGGTGGGAATAGGTACTTGTGATGTATTTTGGGTTTAATAGTCCTTGCAGCAAACAAGTAAATCAACAAAAAATGGCGTGGATATGTGACTCCTAATGCAATGCATTGATTTTAAGATAAATTATTTTATTCAGGAATGTGAGCAATGTATTTTCTGAATTCCAGAGAATTCATTTCTCCTCTGTAAAAATCAGTGGCCTATAGTAGAAATAGAAGTACCAGAAGTTTGCTGTACTTTTGTGCGCAGAAGCGTACTTCTACACAAGAAGAAGCGTACTAACACAACAAACAGCACCCTGTTTGGCTGATGCAGCTGTGATGGCATCTTCCCTTCTGAAAGTTCCTTCTTCTCCTTCGTTTTAGCCACAGTACTCACAGGAAAGTTACCAGTTTGTGTGTTTCACACTTAGACTGGAGAGGAGCAGACTGCTTTTAAGTAGAAAGAGTTGGCAATAGTCGCCAGGCTAGGAAGTGAGATGTCCTGGGTGAGCCTACAAGGAGAATCCATTCATTTGTAGCTCAACAAGACATTTGTATTTCCAGCCTTTTACCATATATGCTACAACAGCCTCCACTAGATATAGCACTGGGGTAAGCATTCTGCCCCTCTCTTTGTCACCTGCAAGACATGCTTCGAGGCTGTACCACTGATGCCCCATCAGACCCCAGGCACGGCCAGCAGCCCTGGAGCGTTGAGGTGAGCGGAGCAGGGACCAAGATGGCAGTGGAGAAAATGCTCCTCAGCCAGCCTGCCACCAGCCGTCACTTACCACAAGGGAAAAGTGCAAGGATAAACTTTAACCTGCCAAGGGCAGTGTTCTGGCTGTGCTTACCACAGATGAAGAACAGCATGAGACTTCACCAACATAAACCAGTTCCCAACCAAAAAGTGATGCTTTCTAAGTGGGGAAAAAATAAATTCCCACTGCTGCAGCAGGTTTTGCTGTGTCAAGCAGTGTTGCTCCGCTCTGACACAATAATGGCATCTTTCAATGCTGTCTGGGAGGTCCAGCTGTCAAGGCAAGAAAACCAAATCTTTTAATTTTCAATGTTTTCCCTCCTTATTAACAATCTAAAGGAGATGCTGGTTTACTGCAAGTGCATCGATGGGTTTTCATTTGACACCAGTTACTGTCCCGTGAGATTTCATTTGAAATTTACCAGTTAACCAATGGAATTCCCTTTTATTCACTACTAACATGAGGTGGATTTGAATCAAGATTTAAAAAAATAAACATCTCTCTCTCATTACTAAGCTTCCGAGATTTTTTTACATTATTTCTTACATGTATCTAAAAAAAAAAAACATAAAATATTAACGTCACCTTCTAGTTTCAGTTTGAGATGAATACCAGCAGTCTGTGCATTTCAGCATATAACATTGCCAGAGGTATTAAAACAAAGGTCTTTCCAAAGGTGTTTGCTGACTCATCTCCCAGTGGTGTTCTAAGATTTAATTAGCTAATGCCAGCAGAGCATTATAGAAATGCTAAGCATTATTGTTGACAGATTCAGGTTGTCAGTGCTGAGTGGCAACATGAGCTTTTTTACTGCTAGTTGGCTCCATCTCCAAGCAGAAGAGACCCACTCTCAGAAAACACATGGTAAATCACTCTTCCTCACTTTTCAGTCTTTCTCTTGCAGAATTACTGAAGATGGCACAAGTCATACTGGTGTGGTTTTGTGACACCAGTCCAAGAATAATTTGCAATAAGCTAAAAATCAATTAGGTAGAAGTTTACTCAACCATTAACTGAACTGTAGAGCAATATCCCACAGAAAGAAGTGTCAAGTCCCATTTGTCTGCTGTTCTGCTGCCACACACTGTGCAATCTAGGATCAAAAACCCAAAACCTGTAAGGGGCCTAAGGCACAACACTCATTTTTGCAAGTGTTTAGAAACTGATGCGTTTATGGTTCCAGCCCCCAGAAGGAGTCAATGCAAGCAGTTGTAAATGTATGTTCAGCTCATATTCCAGTTGCACAAGTAGCGATCATCAATCTTAAATGATGAGTTTTAGCCATGACTGCTTAACTACTCTCATTCAAGCAGCTACTCTCCAGTGTGTTTATATCTTTATATTCTAGAATGTACTGTGTCAGAGCTGATTTTCTTCAATTTGCATTATTTTGGCAAATAAAACCAGCAGAAGTGAAGGATTGGTTAGAGAGACAATTAAAGAGGTTAGAATCTGCAAAAAATTATAAACAGTCATGTGGACATGAGTTACGAGCAGTCTCTCTCTTTTTCTCTTGTTCCAGCATACACAATGTGCTAACACATAATTATTTGAAAACTTCCTGACTTCCACTGGGGAAAAATAATGAGGCTGAGCATCACACAGAATTCAAACATGGCAAACTGCATTCCCCTTCATTACAGGTTACTCTCTCCCTCATCCCTTTCTAAATATCTTAATTTTACATATTTTCCACGTCTTCCTCTGTCTAAAGTTGCCTCTTTGCCAAGCACCAAAAAACGATAGCATATGAGACACACCAGCATATCCCACAGCAAAATAACAATCAGGTTTTCATTTTTCACCTGAGAAGACCCTTGGGAAAAAATCATACATTAGCAAACCCATTGCTTAAAAATTCATTTTGCAAAAATGCCCACCATGTTTTATGTTCTGCTAGTTCACTGTCACTGCAAAAAAAGTGAAGATAACGCTTGTCAGTCTAAGTGGAAAAAAACACAGGAGATTAGACTAAATTGTGCCTGTTGAATTAAAAGTACAGATCAGACCCTACCCTTATGATTACCACCTAAAAGACTGTTCATAAAGGGGAACTCAGACAGGCAAACTGCATTAAAAATACACGTACAATAAATGGTTGCACAGAAACAGGATGTTAAGGCATCACCTGCAATGAATGAATGCAAAAGTTCTGAGGATCAAAAAAGAAGTCACTCATTGCACAAATCTTAACATTTTTTCTATTGCTTCAGCATCAGGCCAAATTCAAATGTTAGTCTAAAGATATTAAAAATAGATAAATTGGTGTTTCCCTTTGAAGTGTTTTCCAGGAGGTGATCACCTTCAGTGTTGGAAAAAAATTCTATTTCCAATTTAATATTACATGGGTTTAGCTTGCATTCCTGGTTTCTTAGTATGCTGTTCTCTGCTAGCACAAAAAAACCCTCTGGTAACCACTATTTAATTCCTACTTGTGGTACTTACACTCTGTAATTAAATACTCTGTCATCTTGTTTTAATGATCTGAACTCTGAATCTTTATAGTCTTTCCATTTTCTTCAGTCCTTGAATAATTTCTGAGGCTCTTCCCCAGCCTTGCCCTGTGCAGCATCACCCATACAATACAAAGGAGGAAAAGTCACCTGCCTTCTACTACATGCTGTTTCCCTATTTCTGCTTCCAGCCTTAGCATCCATATCCTCACAGGTAAAATTCGCTGATTATTTTCTATGATCCCTACATTCTCTGTAGAGAAGAAACAGCCCATTTCTGAATAGCATCCTAATGTCTGGGGGAAAAAAAAAGCTTTTATTTCATTTGTTTTGTCTACTTCTTCACAGGCAATTTTGCTTTGACTGTACTAACAGATATATTGTTTAACAGGGACCTACTTTACTACGCCGTCCAGGTTGTTTTGTATGACTGTCCTGCCCTCTTTCTTAATTACCAAATTCCTTGCCTAAATTTCTACTTTAAATCTTATATTCCTGGATTGCTGCTTAGTCTAATAATTATGTATCAAGATTCTTATCTGCTCATGATTCACCTCAATTCATTCAGACAAAGCCTTTTTGTTCCATTCTTTCCTGCAATTTATATGGCACGCTGAACATGCTAGAATTAATTTAATTTTATGCACTATTTTGTTGAAAGCTGGAGTGAGTGTTGCTATATGGAAGGCTGCTTTATGGTTGTGTGCAGCACAGTAAATGCCCACCGCCTTTTCCTTGGAGACAAGAAGTGTGTGGGCCTCGGTGATACATTGCCAGGGGATGCAGGGTGAGTGTTTTCAAGATGAGACGAGGGAAACAATTTGTGGAATACTTTTGTATCACTCAGTTAGCGTGTAGGCTGCTGCCAAATGCTGGTTATTGTCTTCCTTCCTGAAGCAGTACCGCTCGAACACTGCAGCACAATGCTATTTTCAGCTTCTTGACGAGATGATTACAATGTAAAGTCATGCTGCGTGACCAACATGCCAGGTGTTTGCTGTTCTAACTCCACTTTTATTACTTTGGGGATGAGAGAATGATGAAGGGAGGGATCGGAGTTACTTAGGAGATTTTCCAACAGCAGGTCAGCTTAGATAGCTAGGTTATTTTTGCTTAAGGCATTGGTATATTCTATGTCCGTTTTTCTGTTTTCCATTTTACAAGCAAACTGTAGCAATGAAATTAACCAAAATAAAATGCAGTCTGTTAAGAATTTCCAAAGCAAGGTTTGCGCTTCTGAGAGGTTAAGATAGTGCCAAACAGGTAGGTTTTTCCTCCTCCGAATAGGTATTGAGAAGGCTGCAGTGGAGCAAATTCCCCAAACAACACAGCATACGTGTTCACTGGCACACAGTGGGGTGGAAGGGCGAGGAGAGATGTACTACAGACACCTTTTCCTTTTGGACCTTAAGTCCCCTGCCAAGTCTATAAAAAGTGTAAAAATCAAAGACAGCCCTTGCCATTCTGTTTTTCAGTATGCTTTGAGTAGGAATTCAAAAGATATCAGATATGCTATTTCAAAATCAAATAGCTGTAACAAGTGATAACTAACATGTTTTTTTCTGAATGTGTGTTTCATATACTACAACCAAAAGACTTAATTCCCATTCTGATCTCATAACAGCAAAATTTTCCAAAGGATGTCTCATAACTAACTGATAAACACAAATATGTTTCAAGATATTTAATTTAACTCCAAAAAGACGCAAGTCTGACTGCATTGCTGGATTTAGATGCCTATATTAGCAATTTCTCTTTCTGATAGAAATGGGTCAAAATCCAGTATGAATGGGACAACAGTGGATCCTTACATGGATTGGGGTTTTTTTTCAGGTTTAGGAGGTTATATATATGTAAGTAGTTGCAAAGGAAAGGAAGCACTGATGATATTAGCTAACAAGGACTTCAGATATTCTTTCATAAACTAATCAGTCCAAAGCCAAACTGATAAATGGAAAAATAAATGCATGAATCTACAGACAATAAAGATATCCGTAGAAAAAAAAATAGTCCCAAAGCCATTTGTGATATAATAAAATCAATAGTTTATTAAATCTGAGTCACAAATTTTGATTACCTTTGAAAGAAATTCCAGGAAAGTTTCATTACAATTCTAAACTTGAAAAAACCCATAGGTCACAAAATTATCACACAATTTAGGAAAAAGCCTCATGTCGGTAGAGGCATCAGCGTAGAAATAAGCTTTTTAAAGCTCTGTCATTAAACTGTGGCCTAATAAAACAACATCAGTGACCCACATCCCATTGACACATAAAGCTTCTTTTGAACAATTATATACATTCAAAAGGGCTCTGACAGTGACCAAACCAGCTCAACAGCCTGAAACACCTCTGTCTCGCCTGAGGCTCAACTCAGTGCAGATTTACGGTCTTCTAATCTAAATTAGCCGTATACGGCAATAAAAGTGGAAACTATCTTTCAAGTATTATGAGAGCCAAGGAGAGAGCCACCAAACCTAGTAGAATTTAGTTATTCAGTTGCACAATCGTGAGGATCACTAAGCTGCCAGGTTTACACTGCAGTTGGTTATAGTGAAAAAGGAAAGACAATTTGAGCTGCATGATGCCTCAGTTCCCTGAGCCTCAATGAGCCGGTCACATACATGAACTGGACTGCTCAAGGTTGAAAATGTCTACATTCTCAGCAAACAATCAAACTTTATATAATACCCCCCATTTTCAATCAGCTGTCATTCTGACCAAATATTTAGCCACCAGTTATGGTCTTGACACATTTCTTTCGGTAGGAGAAACTGTTGATTTGGGCCAGATTATGTTTCTCTGATGAAATCCTGTGTATTTGCAAAGAATGTACACAAAGTCCTCTTTCCCTGAATGTGGTAGGAACAAACAGCAGAATGTTAATTCCTTGCTCAGAAATCCAGCTCTCCTTTTTCTCAGTAGGTACCCTGCTCAACAGAAGCTTTTTCTCTTGGCTTTCTCCCTGGGCCACCCACATTGCCTGTTTTTTCCCAGCTTTTAAACACATAGCTCCTATCAGTTGATGTCTCAGCCAGTGAATATAAAATAATTTCCCAGGAAAGTTCTTTGTTCTCCACAAATTAGTTCATGCTTCATCTTTTCTTTGTAGGATAGCTGCCTGGGTGGTGCCTTCTACTGTTTTCAGCAATTTGACTTCTTACAGGAGCTTAGCTGCTGCTTCTCGTTTAGACTAAACGGAGGGTGCCCACCATAACCAGGGGATTAATGAGGCCTGGAATTTTCTGCAGATCAAAGAAAAACTTTATGGCAGCCATTAACATCTTCGAGCACAGCAATAGCATTCCTGAGAAAAGTCAAGGAAAAGCTGATAATTATCAAGCCACAAAATCACCTAATCACCTGTTTCTCCTGGTTGTAGAGCTTCCCTCAGGTTATCATGCAGAATTACACTTAAGATAGAAAATTAAGTGGAAAAGGGTGAAAAAAAGTCTTTTTAAAGGTAACAGGAAAAGAAAACTGAAGGACATGTAATATAAACAAAAGATAGACCTGGGAGAAAAGGGAGAGAAATAATAGGGTTGTAGATTTCCATAGATAAACTTCAGCGTCTATGGGCTCTGATTTATATATGGCAATAAATGAAAAATGGCCAGCTGCAGCATGTATTGTTATTTAGCCTTCTCCCCAGCATTCCTTTGAACCTGATTGCCTCTTAACAGCTCCGAAACTATGGTAGTTTTGGGCCTGGTTTCGTACAGTCAGCAGGAATTGGCATTGGTTTATCATTTTGTGAAACATGCCAGCAGTTCAGGAGCCACTTAGGAAGAAGTTAAGTCTTCCCCTCTTCAAGGGAAACAACCTCCATCAGAGAGATGGAGTTCATACTCAAACCATCATTTGACTTTAACCCATTGGAGTATCTATCAGTCTTAAGACAGATAAATATTTCCTGCCAAAAGAACTGTGAATAGAATGATCTCAGCCATGGGAAAGGAATTAATGATCTCTGCCGTTCCCCCTGTCTCTGAGTAATGAAAAGAAAGAACCCATCCTTCTTTCACCTTCCTTTCCCCAAAGAAAACCGTGGGGAAATAGAAACACAACAAGAAATATATGTTCTCTAGAAGACATTCATAGCACAGTGCACGAGGAGTAGCACAGGAGTTTTCCTAGGTAGAAACCCAAATGATATTCCCAAAATGCTTCTTATTTGCACAAATATAGCACCAGCAAAGACTGCAATTATGTTGCTGGATGCACCAGTTTTCCCAGACCATGAGCACAACAAGCACGTATCTGCAGTCTGCACTCCACGTGCATGCACAACACAGTTGATAGGCTGGGTTTGCTGTGCTTGCTCAGAAACTCTGCGCCCTGGCAGCTGCCTATCAAGTTATAGCAGCTGGATGTCACACCAGGGCCCAGGGCCTGAGAGCCCTGAGTCCACGCATTATGAGCAGCAGTAAGGGAGGCCACATAACTCTAAGGTATTTTGAGGAACACGCACGTACAAGCTGTCTCTGAGTACTTCCAGAAAGAACACTACTGGAGCAGAAACACAGATTGGTTGCCTTGTGATGTAATCCCGATAACCTTTATCTTTTTGCGGTGGAGATAATACAAAAGAAATAATAACAAACAGGATCACTTATCCACCATTACACTGGCAACCTTGCTCCTTAGCAAACTAGTCTGGGCAAAGCAGTAATAACGATACAGCACTGTGTGTGTACTAGCTCTAGTTCATGAGGCACGTTAATTATACTAAGCATTGCATTCATACAGTGATAAGGCTTCCAGTGAGGTTGACATCCAAAGCAAGAGGGACAGTCAAGATAAGCCTATAAATAAAACTGAAAAGTGGGCAAATAACAAAATAAGGTAGTAGCATGCCTTACTTGGGCACTTTTGCTCAGTTTTGTAATGCTATTGTCATTTCACTTAGACAAGCCACTTTTTAATTAATTACCTAATGAAATGTCTATTCATATTTGCAAAGAATGCAAATAAACAAAGGTAAATTAACAGAAATAACTTTGGGGTTTTTTGTTGGTTTTTTTTAAATCATCATGTTGCAGGTTCTTTCAGTTTCAGATTTGAAGACTAAGCGGATAGGCAGATTCACAGATTTGAACTGTCCACAGCAGGATCTTTCTAAAAGGGCTTATCTGACACTTATGGTTTGGTGTTAATTGTTTTGAAAACTGAAATTGGGAATTAAAATCATCTTCAAACACTAATAAATAAATATAATAATGAAAGTATATAATGAAAATAAATCTTTAGTGGAATAATTTTTTTCTTTTCCTACAACGTTGTAAAGAATGTTTTCAATAAGAATGTTTATTGTTTAAAATTAACGAGTGCTTAATACGTAAAAAAAATCTATGTCCAGAATTTTAGAAGTTCAGTGATAAATTTTAAAAAATAAGTAGGTCTCATTTCAACTCTGTTAAATGTAAACAACTTCGGTATTTTTCATAATTTAATCTCTTCTGTCATCTCACCTCTGAAGCAGGCCAGTTTGTATGCTATGTTGGTACTTTTTTGTGAGGTCTCCAAAATGACTGAGAATCGGGAATCATGAACCATCCAGGAAAAGCAAGAACAAAAGCATCTAAGGTTGCCACCAGGTGGATCCTTAAGTTTGCTGAGCCTCAGGGAATCTTTTAAAGTTGAAAGGGCTGACATGACAACACATGCTGCCTAAGCAGTAGGTAAGGTATAGCCGTAAGCATGCCAGAAATGCATAACCAAGGCGGGAGTCACCTGCTGGCCAGGTATATTAGTGTAGATTCACTGACAGATTTAGTCATTTGTTCAGAATGACAATTTTATAGTCTCCTGTGGATGGGTGAGAAGCAGTGAGAAATAATGCTAGTCTTGGGATGAAAGAAAAACGTGACAAAACAAGCCCAGGTTGTTATCTCTCTTAGGCAATAGAACAGCAACTCTGTGCTCCCAGGTTTATTCACAGATCTATGTGAAAATCACTCTTCTTGTAAGCATGCCGTTCCCACTGGGGGTATAAGAGGGGAAAGGCAACACAGAGGAGAAGCAACACACTGAAAATTAGGCATGCATGGCAACAACTGAAAGGAGCAGGCAATTTTGCTTCTGCAAAGTGTCCAAAAATCAGCAAGACACCTAGAGTTAGGGTAGTGAGAGAAATGAAGTAAGTTTTAGAGGAGCTACAGAGAGCTGGTGGGATTCCTCTTTACGAGTTGGAATGCTGAGTAGCCTAGCAGAAAGCAGTAAATCCAAACTAATTTCTTTCTTCTGCCAGCGGGGAATTCAACTTCCTCTTAACATCTCCAGGAACAGCTGTAATCTCTTGGCTATGTTTGATGGCTGATAATTCTAAATATTTCTCATTGTAGATGTTCTGCTTTGCCTGGATTGCTTAAATTGACTCAGAGAGGGTGTGAATGAAACACACATCATAGTCAGACACTCAGGACACTTAAAGGAGGTAGGCACTTAATTGGGTCAACAGTCACCTGCCCAATTGAACAGTTTGATTCAGTCCCTGGATCCAGAGAACCAATAAAAAATATTACACGCCTCCATCTAATGGATTCTGTCCACCCAGGTGGCTTCTGAAGCTGGCTGCTGGATGGCTTGGGTTGTAACCTTAACAGCCTAATACTAAGAGCATTTTTCTTCACAGCCATGAACCACTGAGGAGAGGCTGGCTATGTCTGCTCAGCAACCTACTCATGCTGTTGGGGCCCCTTGAAGGCTTCTCTTCCCCAGCTTTTTTGTGGATCTATCTTTGAGAATTATTTTTCAAATTAAAACCTATTCTTCAAATTCATACCAAGCTCACTAACTGTTTGGGACAGAGACGCCTGTTGCTCTTAAATCCCACAGTCAATGAAAACAGCAATTGCCAAACTTCAGTAATCCCCTATTTTGCGCCTACAGTCTGCACAGCAAACTCCTCTGTTGAGTGTGTAATCTGGTCTGGGGCCATGCACAGTCATGGGGAAAAGATGTAGAGGTCTTGCTCCGCATTGTTCACACTGAATACCTGGAAGAAGGACATTGTCCAGCCAGATTTTTTTTAATCTAGTTCTCATTGTAACCTACAAATAGGACCTTAAGCTGTTCATCATCTGAACTCTCTTCTGCCAGACTGCCATCAATGGTCTGAGCAGATGGTGTAGGAATGAGGCATAACAACCGTATTTCTTAAATTTATACATGAAGTGGATCTTTGACACAGAGGCTCAAGCCAGTTTCCATCTCTTTTGGCCTTGGAGAAATGTGACCCATATACATCATGTATACAAATATATCATCCAATTCTCTTTGACAATGTGTGCTTTGTGTGTGAGTGGAATATGAGAAATTAGGAACCATGATGTTGAGTAAGAGCATGATCTAATGAAAATCCAAGATGTGACACACATATACCACTTGAGTAAAACTTATGCGACTGAAGTAAATTCATGGGAAGTGCACTTACAGAAATCAGAGAAAAGTCCAGAAGAATAACTACTACAATAATTTTATTTATACCATCTGTTTTTATGCAATTCTTGTGAGGACAGGCACTTATCAGAAATTTTTAAACTTCTGAGGAGAAAATAGTACAGGCGAGTACACATAAACACCCCCGAAGATGAATTGCTAGTAAAATTATCTGACCTGTTTCATGTGAGTTTTGATTATTCAAAATTATTTTTGAACACAGAACAGAATATACTTCTCATTTCCTCCCCCACTGTTTTTATGGACTTGGCTCTGTGTACCACAACGATACATTCCTACTGTTGGTCCACAGTAGCCTCTTCCTATAGGTCTTTGCACTCTTGTCCATGGCAGGTACATACTCGGGTGGGTAATCAGGCACTATGTAAGCAAAGCAGAGAGTACCCTTCATGACACACTGTACTCGAGATCAGTGAGGTGCCCATTTTCAGCCTGGTGGAAAATTAAAGAATGAAACCATAGCTGTTGGAAAGACCTGACAGCAGTTTGGTTTAATGATCCACTTCAGGCCAACAATCCCATTACCCCTCAGAATATTCAAACTGGATTGTCATTTTCAAGACTGTATGAAGGGCATGAGTCCCGTTTTTCCAAAGGACTTTGGGCCACGTGCAGCTTACCTATTTTTATCGCCTCATTCAAGCATTAAGTTAATTGATATAAACATATAGGCCACAGGGATTCAGCTAGTAGGTGAGTGAAGGTTCCCAGTACATGTTTTTTTGAAATTACTCTTGCTTACTGCTGCATTTAGGTAGTCTAGGCACCAAACTTACTTTGCAAAAGAAGTGACTAAGTTACTTAGTCTGTATAAAAGTGTTTTTCTATCTGTTTACGCTATATATTCTCTTTCATATAGTCTTCAGTCAAACAGAATCTGAAATTCATGATTACTGAATTATTTAATATCATGCTTCTATTAAGACTATTCTGAAACTTAGAAGTAATGCAATATCAAGCCCGTCATGCATTTAAAAATTACTTCAGAAATTCTTTATTGTGGTTGTTTTTTTCCCAGAAGCTTCAGGTGTGAGGAGGAAATAGGGGAGCTTACCTCCTGTGTTTAGAGGACATAGGTTGTCTTGCTCTAGAGTGTGTCCCCATGGCCTGGAGCAATATTTTGTTCTCAGAGGAGTCTGAAAGTCTTGACAGAACCAGTGTTAATTGGATGATGTAGCTGTCTGAAAGGAGGATTAGGTAACAAGAAAGCTTGAAATCCCTCTGGTTTGAAACCCCTCCTTGTGCATATTTAGACAATACAGTAATCTCAGTCACTGCTCAGGAGCAAATTAAACAGGATGACACATTATAAACACCTGCATAAATCCATTTTTTCCTAGTTTTGATGCATTTTTAAGAGAATCTACTGAAATACAAAAGCCTACTGGGAAAGCAGGGGAGGAAGTCTATTTCTGTAAGAGTTAAGCCAAACCAAGTAGTTTATGATTGTTTATTCCTTATCTTCTCTCATTATAGTTTCATGAGAGCTGTTTGAAGATGAGAAAGCTGTGTCTCCTACTGTATGGCAGGGAACAGATTGTTGGCACTCAATAACTGGTAACTAATAATAGTGATAGACAATTAAGTCTTCAACAAGGCACACCTGCTAGCCAGTAAACATTTAGCTGCCAGGTAGCTGACAGATGGCCTTGTACATAGAAAGTTAAGATACCCGCTTTCTGGGTCTTTTTTCTCCGTTTGTTTACTAGTGGGTGTCACTGCGTGCTGGCTTTGTTGGGAGGAACCAGACACCGCAAGGCAGGGTACAGGCTTGCCGTTGGCATCAGTGTGCCACGAATACCGCCAACAGGAAGCTCAGGGACTCCGAGAACCTGTTGCAGCTGAAATCAATACCAGTGTGAGGTTAAAAATGCCTGGAATGTGAAGGTTATCCTTTGACAAAATATTTTCATGTCATTCCTTGTTTTAAGCCATTGCAAAAGCACAGGCTAGTGCGTTTAATCAACGACTCGCAAAGAGACGGTGGGGGAGAAGGTTACAACTCCCAGTGTGATCTTTTAAGCAATCTGATGTTTCCTAACAATGGAGAGGAAAAATCAATTGCAAAGCTGTTTGCTGTATTTCAGTCACATAGCTCCAGCCTTTCTCACCGACTATAACATACACAGCCGACTTGGGAACTGAGAGATTTGAGGTGCAGGAAGCAGCTGAGAGTGGCCAGTTGAAAAAATTTGACATGCGTTAACAACTGTGTTTCACATAGGCTGAGTAAAAGCAGGAGGACTTCGGTAGCAAATTAAGTATGAATTGCTCTCTCTTTTTATTTGCATGATTTTCAACCCTTATTTGCACCTGGATGGCCAACTTTGTTGACTGGATGTGTAATGTGATGGGGCAAGGTGTCCTGCATGCACCCCGTGGTGTCTCCAGTGCTCCACTGAAGCAGCAGCACCCACGAGCCATGTACCTTAGCTATTTTGCTTCATAGGATTTAACACACATGGATGTATTTCCTACCCACATTCCACTATCTGCATCTGAGAAGTACTCAGGAAAGAGGAGAGGCAAGAACCGGCTGCTGTAGCCATCAAAGTAATTTGTGCATGATAAGAGCACCTGTTTTACATGGTAATACTGCCAAGGGATCCCATTAGAGACGGAGGTCCCTTGGACTAGGCACCATACAAGTCTGCAAGGAGAAGCAGCCCAGCCCCTGTATTCCAGAGTTATAAATTTAACTGAGAATAACAAAAAGTGATTGGAAGAAGAAGAACTAAAAAAAAAAGCTTGACTTTCTGCAGGTCACTTAGACAAGCTGGTCCTCATAATATATCGCTGTCTTACATCAAAGCTTCATTTTAAATTTTCTACATGTAGAATATCCCACTCTGCAGCTCTGTTATGCCACACAGAGCAGGGCTTTGCTCTCTAGCGTGAATCCATTTTGCTGTGAACTTCAGGCCTTAACTACAGAACAAAATGTATCAGGAACGTAATCACAAACCTGGTTTCCAAAAATGATATAATCTCAAAATTCTTCAGTCAAAAGGCACTAAAGCCTCTGGCTTGCTCAAGGTTTATCACTGATTTCTTTCTTCAGCTAAGCATAAAGATTCATTGTGCTCTCTTCTGTCCTAGGCTAAATCAAAAGTGTCTTTACAGAGATAATTTCTGTTCCTCTGCTGCCCTCCTGATACGCAGGAACAGAGTAATTCATTTTATTTTTTTTTATTTCAAGCATATTTTTACTCAGCCTAGAACATGATGACAATCATAACACATTTCATTGAGCTACCTCAGAAGGATGCATATACAACTACACTCTAACAAAAGCCTCTCTGGAACAAAGTGACACTGACAGCAAGAGAAAGCAGGATCCTCTAGAGAGTGTCTCGTAGGGAGAGAATAAGCTTCTGCTGGTGTCAGACCTTCCCTTTTACAAGCCCGTAGGAAGCACTTAAACAGGAGGAGGGAGAGGCTGCACGTTCAAGAGATGTGCAGATGGCCTCTGTAAGTATTTCTTAAAGAAGTCACCTTGTGACTCTGTCCTACCGCTCTCCCCCCGAAAAAAGCAACTGAAAACAAAGTTTGTGTTTGAAGTGTTTGAACATCACAAGCTTCTCAGTAATAAAATCATACCATAAAAACATGACATTCATTCTTGGTGTTTCCTCTGCTGGGCCTTTTTGGCATGTCTGTAATGTGGCATGCTGTTCAGGAGAAATGATTTCCAAGGAGCCTTAATCTCTAAATCTAAACCAGGATTTCCTCACTGAGCAGAGGCAGCTCAATCTCTAATACCACCCCCACCAGTATGCCTTTCGGCAGTGAGGCAACCACCAGATGGTGGCATTTCCACTACATAAGGTACTATTATGGCTTTTGAATTGGCATGTAATTAACATGATTCACACTACTGGTAGCATGTGTGTAATTTTTGCTATAAAAGGCAGCTGTCTTTTGAAAGGAATTATGGCTATAAAGCAAAGGACAACAGTTTTGTAGGACAGGCTCAAGCAGTTCACCCACAGTTTCCACAAGACCTAGCAATACCAGTAAGGCAGCAACTGGGAATTTGAGAAAACTGGCTCTAAGAACTAACAATGACAGGCAGAGAGGAGCATTTTTCTCCTGGGTTACCTTATGACATCTGGGTCATGTCCCTACTCCTGCAGTTGTCTCCCTCTTCATTAGCAACTGGAGTTTACATCTAGCTCAGGAATAACTGTTGCTTGGGATACAAGAACTACAGCTCAGCAGTGGCAACAAGGAAGAACCTTTTTATCTCTATATCTACAGTTGCTTCCATTTCTTCTTCCTGAGAAGTCCATCAGTGGATGTACCCCACAAGGGCACTTGATGAGGACAGAGGAGAGCGGTTGGATACCGCTCCCTCTGCAGCCTTCTGCAAACTGCCACAGGCTTCCCCTTAAAAATTAACTTTATCCACTTAATTTCAACCTAATTTCTTTCATTGGTCTTATACATCATCAAGTGCTCAAACAGCTGCAGCCAGGAGTAACAATGTGGAGTTATGTTGTCCACCTAGACATTTTTTGGAGCTAAGACTCCTTTCCATTTGACATCCAGGAAACTAGGTAACTCCTAAGGTGGTTTTTGGAACATAAGGCTGGAAGGGCTGTCCTGGGTCATCAAGCACATTGGTGACCAGTTTCCTACTGTCAGTCCCTAAATAGTTAACATTTCTTGCCCCTACCATTTCTCTTCTGGGAAACCATGACAGGATGTTACTCCTCTAACGGTTAGGAATTTTCTTCTGTTTTCCAGACTACATTTGTTTGGGTCCAATTCATACGCATTTGTTCTTGCTTATGTTAATGTTCGGGGTATCGATGTTTCACTTCTCCTTCTTGATCTTTCCCTCCTAGATTATTCCGGGGGATGATGCAATTCCATCTAAATACAAAATACAAAATGGCAATTGTCTACATGAAGTGAATCTCAGATCTCTTAGAACTCCTAGAGGACAACTTTTATCGCTCTCTCTCATTGCTCCCACTCCTCCACCTCTTTTCCTCACACATGCATTTATTCAGATACATACACTCTGCGCACAGTAATATGGAAGGAGTTTTTTACGGTTTTGAGCTCATTACAGCTCTGCACCAACATAGCTGCACCATCAGAACTCTCTAATTCAAAAAGAGTTAAGCCAGTAAAAAGAGCTGTTTTACCCCCACCGTTGTCTCACTTGTGAGGGGTGGCTTTCCACAGTTCTGCTGTTGTAGCCTGCGATTGCCTGAGAAGCCTTTTGCCAGTAGAATACACCAGCATTCTCCTATCAGCAAAGAACTCCCTGTGTAAATACAACCTTGTTCAACATCCTGGCAACCCTGGCACAGAATGAATAGAGCAAACAACCTGCTTCCTCACCCCTGAAAATGGATCTGAGCACATTAGCTGGTGCTGTTGGGCAGCTGGAACAGACATTTCTTGCCTGGTACTTCCTGTGTCATTAATAGGCGATTTCAAACTCCAGGGTTGTAAGCTGGAACATTTAAAGAATACACAATTAACAATGAATGTTTCAGTGCGATTTAACAAGAACCCATCAACATTGTTTCTTCTAATTAACTGCATCTGTTGTGCTGTTTCTCCAGTACCTGCTTCTCCATGTTACACTTGCACAGTAAGAGAAAGTGAGGAAAAAGGGCACTGAGCTTAACCTGAAGCTTACCCACCTGGCACGGGAATGGTATGTGCAGGGAGACAGACGTACAAAAAATCCCTGAAAAACTCTGTTGAAGAAGAAAAGCTGTGGAAATCTAGGGAGAATAGGGGCAAACAGCATCCAGTGTCTTTTATTAGAATACCATGGAAATTTGGATAGAGAAAAATTACTCCCTGAAGACTGTAAATCATAAAAGCAGGTATTACTTATCCGGTTTAGCGAAACTATTCCTTCTCTTTGAGAGCTTTTACTGACTCACAGGAAATGACTCTGCAAAGTGCAGTTGCCAAACTGTGCGGGAGCTTTTATGTGGAACAAGGGCAAGTCTGGTCTCTGCTTCTCCATCTCAAGTGAACTAACTGTGGGTACAAGAAGCAAATATGCCCAGGGGGACTAACCAGCTAACAGCAAATTTTCTTCTGTAGATTTTATTTTATTTTGTATTTTGTACTGCAACAAATGAGAGCACATCCCTCAGAACCTGAAGAACGCTATTGTGCGTTTGCATATAAGACCGGAACTCAGGTAAGAGCGAAAAGATCCCTCCAGGCATGTTACAGTGCACTTCGACAACAGAGTGCATTGGACGTGTAGAACAAGCTAAAACTTTCTTCCCCTCATTCACCTAATGTAGAACAGAAAAGTGCTCTTAGGACACTCAAGAAAATTAAAACTTAACCCTTCTCGAGTTCATATTAAAATCCCATTTTATTGCAGCGCAGCCCTTATTTTACTTTACAGCTGGCAAAATGTCACAACAGCATGGTAGATCATTAGTCTCAACTACTATCCCAATTGCACTGGGCTTAAGTCTGTACTTCAGATTACTGCTTACGCTTCCTCTGCCAGTTCTTACAGACACATGATACGCCTTCCCTACCTCAAATGATAATGGACATCCAAGCTTTATATCAAGTGTTGAAGCCACCTGTCCTTATCTTTTATATTTTGCCACTTGACCCACAAAACCAGTGTATACGAAAAAGGGCCTGTTTTGCATCACTTACCCCATTGAACCAGTGAAATAATACATTAGTACCATTCAAAGCACTGGAAAGCGTGTCATTGTCTTTAGGGGGCCAGGATTTCTCTTTTAAAGGTTTGGCTTTGGCAGTTATCTAATCTCCTCCATTTTATTTTAATGAAATTAGAAATAAGATGTCCAGTAATTCCCTCTCTTCAAACAGATTATAGTAAGAACTGTCTCCTTGATTTTGCTGTGGCCTGAGATATAAAGTATTTAGGAAATAAGTTCTCCAAAGTACTCAGTAGATTAAGGTTCCAGGTCTGATTTCAGGTTGTCCTTTGCTTTATAACTTTCAGAAAAATATAATCTGTACCTACCTCTAAAAATTATCTTTAAATTCATGAAACAATAAAAGTACCCTCAGGACTTAACAAGACAATCAACCCGTGATTGGGGGGTGGCAACTAAACAAAACTCAGGAAAAATGTAGAGATTATTAAATCATTAATATGGAAGTGCCAGTATTATAGAATATCATTTCTATAGACACATTTACTGACAAAAGCTGAATAAAGTCTGTGAAAAACAAAGAACTGCAATCAGTAGTCAAACCTAAAAGGCCATCTTTTCAGGTGAAAATGCACTGAGCAGTGGGTTAGCTAAAGCTGGAAAAAAATAAGGCTTTCTTTAGTGGTGAAAGTAAAAGTAGAAAATACTAAGTAATTGCATTATTTAAGAGCACAGAGGTGGTACAGATCAAAAAACCTCACAGAGTTACTCAGTAGGCGGCTGAGCGGGGAGAGAGGAGCATACTTTTACAGCAGCTGGAGGATTGTTTTCAGTTTGGCTATCAGAAATGGACAAACAGGACAGTAGGCAGCAGAGAGGAAGAGATGCTCTGTGACTTGGTGGAAGGATAAGGAAGTTGGACACAGAGACTCAAAACTCAAATAAAATTCTGCGAACAGAAAACAGAAGAAAAAATGCATCTGGGATTCAGCATACTGTTGTTTTTTTTCCTTAGACCTGCATGTTTTCCATGTTAGCAAAATAAAAACTAGCATATCGCTTAATCTCATGTAAAATGTGTGTGACTGTACATATGCACACACTCTCGAGGAGCAAGACCATGGACTCTGAGTCCCCACTGAATAGTGGCTCAAGGAAAGGTACCCCTGAGCTCCAGGGCAGACGTCACTGCTTGTGGGACCGTAAAGCAGCAGATCTTCCCTCCTGTGAAGGCATATCCCCCATATCCAGGTTACAGGAAGGAGCCATGTTGCTGTCTACCTAAGCGAAGGAAAGCTGAAGATCAGGCAGGTGGGGTGCAGTGACACCTACGTGGCAGCCGGGCAAGGCTCCAGCTGGGGAGAACGTTGAGAAGATGAAATCCTTACCTAAGGTGATTAAGCACAGTCCCATTTAGTTCAGCAGAGCTATGACATTTTACACTAAGGGAGGATGTGGCCCCGTTTTCTTCCTTTGTTTTGTGTTCTTATTCACGGTCCACAGGAAGGCTGAGATTGCGATCACATTACACCTTGTTCGAGACACAGAGACCTGTACACCTGCTGTTACTCACTGTACACCTTCCTTTCTAGTTCATGGGGTTTTTAATTGTGTGCTTTCATTTTATGCTTATGCCGGGACAAACATGTCTCTTTAATTCTACCTATTAGCATTGTCCTCTAATCCTGCCCTTAAAATAGCAAAACAAAGGCAGTAAGTAAAATCTGTTCGCTTGAATGAATTAAGAATGTGTTTTTTTAAAGCCAAAACACCAGGCTTTCATTAGCAGAGCTGTGAGTCACCCTATCAACTGTACCCAGAATAAATAAGAACAGCATCCATTGAAACTGAAACTGTGTGCTTTTGCTTAATGGGCAAGTGTCTCTGAGGAGAACCTGATGGGAGAAAGTGATCCAGCTTTTTGGAATGTCATTCCTTTCTCCTCAGCTGTGAAAGTTTCTGAAATATTTTTTTTGTGTTCCTAGAAACACAAAAGGCACGTAACATGCAAAACAATACTCTCCGTTCTTAGTTGTTAGCAAAAAAGATCTCTGTCACAAAAAGGGTGATACTAAGGGTACTCCTACCATCACTCCTGATATCACATCATTTATTATCCTTCTTGCTATTGACAGTACTTTTTTTTAGTGCAGCAGTTTCACTGCAAAACACTATGCAGGAACACATAGGATAAGAATCCCTTTCCCTTAGAATACACAATATAAGGACAATAAAAACAATAAAGCATAAAAGGAAAACAGCATAGTAGCAAAGGGCCAGAGTCTCACGCACTTGATTACCTTAATGAAAAGTCTCTTATTCCTACAGTAGTCCCATTGTCCTCATAGGTATTTGGGGACTTGAGTCTTACAAGCATATCAGAATTTGGCCTAAACTTTGGATTAAAATAAGATGATGGAAGGCTGCTCTGTATCAGTTGCCTATCAGGGATCAAGGCTACCAAGCAATCACACTCGTTCTCCAGAACCAGACTTTGGCTGTCCTTTGCTGAAATTTTCACAAGTACACAGCTGTGTATCGTAAGGATTTGGGATGTGATTTAACTGAAAGAACTGACAAAATTACAGGTTTGTGTAATTATCTACTGGCCCTTTTGATACCTGCTTGCTTGCTTCAGAAAGCAAAACCACTGAAGTTACTTATACATTCAATTTAATGTGTTGTGCAAAAACTTAGTTGAAACCAAGTACTTAATAATGTTTTTGTAAAATGCTTTTTTTTTCAGTTCATTATAACTATTTCAAAATTAAACCCAAATTTACCTAGAATGTTAAGGTGTTTACTTACATTCATAGTTGGTATTACACCTAAATAATGTTATCTTTAGTAACTGAAATTCAGTGGCATGTCCAGAACAAAATGCAAAAACATAAGTCTTCACTATCATGGTAACGAGGGCCTCTTCAAAGAGTACCATTTAACATAGTCACTTTATCTTTGTAAGGCTCACAATTTTTCCACTTGCAGATGTCCGGGATTTGCCTGTTTGCTGGTCAGTCTGAATGATTTACCTGAGATCTGGTGAGGTTATTTAAAATTTCCTTCTAGGAAGCCCAAGCAGCTTCTGAATTCTACTATTTGTGTATGCACTTGCTGCCATAAGAAACCTTGCTGGCTGCCAGCTGCTCTATCAATTCCTTGAAACAGCAGACAAGCAGGACAAGCTAGAGCAGTCAGAAGGTCGCTCTAATTGAAGACAGGACACTTATTTGGCAAATGACTCCCCTACTTAGCGCTAACTATTCTTTGCTCACTCCGAGTTTGCCACTGCAAAGGAATGTCACCATAGTTGTTAGAGATGGAGAGTCACATTAGAACCTTTTTTCAGCATAGAATTCCTCCTACCTGTGTATTTCCACTGTTGTAGTCAGTCTTATGAACATCTTGAGTGATGGCACCTGCATATTTTCTATAGGAAAGTACTCCACCATCTGTTATGTTTCCCTTATTAGAGAAGTTACCTTTGTTCATTTTCTCCGTGTAAAAATTAATCGTCTTCTCTGTATAACAAGGCGGCTTAGGAGGGCTCTAAAAGTTTAGGATTCTCTTTGTGGTCTGAATTATATGGGTAACCCATAAGCCCTTTTCTAGGGCTTTTATCAAAAGAGGCCCTCAGCACTGAAACTTCCTTCATTTATAGATAGCTAACACTCCAGCTATCATCACACACAAATCCAGATCAGGTATACTAAAGTCTGGTCGTCCAGCCGCTTTTAATGCATGCAGCCATAAATGGATGCCTGTGTTGAGAAATCATAGATTTCATTTTCAGGACTGCAAACTATCAACTCTACAACTGAAAAGGTAAGTGCTCAGCACCTGTGTAAGCCAGACCCTTGATGCGGTACCCCACGCTGGGCATTCAGAACCTGAGGCAGGGAATATGTATGGATGTATTTGGAAATGCAGGCTTTCTTCTGTTGTGCTAGCAACAAAATTGCTCTGGCAACCACTTCTTCCTCCATCATCTGTGATGCTCTCCTCAGCATTCCATCTAATCCCGTCAGAGTTTCTGGCACAGACTGGGAATTCAGTGCAACATTTAACTCCCAATAGCAACCAAGAAAGAATCCCTTCAGGCCAAATGTTCCCACAGGTATGTATACTCAAATCCCTCTAATAGCTGTCTAAGCCTAAAGAAAATATTTCAAGTGGCAGAAGGAGGAAAACATTTGTGTTCTGTCCCTTGGAGAATGATTACAGTCATCATTGGAGGCCTGGAAATTGCAGGGTATATTTTTCCATTTCAGAATACTTCTTTCAGGTGTTTCATTATAATCTAAATTTCATGGAAAGTGGACTATGGAGGAATTTGATGATGAGATTCACTTTGGAATCCCCATGATTTGTTTCTAGTTCACTGTTGCTTAACATATTTATTAGTGACACTTTGCAACATCTTGCGTCACTTGTGACTGCAAGCCAAGATGTGATGTGACTAACAGAAAAGGGAAATCACGCATAATGAGAGTATAAATACACACCTTACTTCAAACAAAACAAGAGCAGTGGAAAGGGGAATGAAATTCTCTGTGACATATATTTTTAGATGGATTCATGAAAAAGTCGTTTTTGGAATGGTTTTGATTACTCATTTTAGTCTTTCAGAACTTCAAGTACATTGTTACAGGCTGTCTCCATCTGTCAAATCTTTCTTAAGTGATGCAGAGATCTACGCAGAGAGAAGAAAGAAATACCAGATTTTCCTTAAAAAGCTCTAGGCTGAAAGCTAACTGTTTTAAGAATTAAAGGTTTTTTTTTCTGTTTTTTTTTTTATTATAATTATTATTTTAGTTTTTTGGCCAGCCACAGTGAAATTTGCCTATATCCAGACCAAAAAAAGAGAAATACCCCTAGAGAAGCTTTACATTATAGACAAACCACCTCTTCTGTATTTGCATGCCCTGTTTAACGAGCTCGTGTTTTCTAAAAGCTGGTAGTCTTGGTTTCACTGCTAAAAGAAAAACTGCTTTAAAGATGAAAGCAGAGGTAGTTACTGGGTCATTCCAGGTTGGGGAAGATAAATGCATGAAATGTTTCCATATATAGTTCCTGTGTCTTTGTCTGTCTTTTTTTTTTTTTTTTAAGATCAATAAAGTAGAAAATTAGAAATAGAAATATTTTTCTAAGCTTTATTGAATTTTCTGGTAATATCTGCTTTCAAGCCTTCTACCCTGATATTGATTTCTGAGAGCGTGCATATGTACGAGGTATGTGCACATCTCTGTGTGAGTCAGTTGACAAGAGAAAGGAATGCCAGCAACGGTGGGAACCCTGCCTCCCACCCCCGTGCCTATGCACTAGCTGCTGAATGCGTTTGCAGATCGCTGTTATGTCTCATAGCATAACAAAATAAGCTCCAAAAGGAAAAACAATTGAACGTCCCTCAGCAAACCACCACTAAGAAGTGTTTCTGCATTCTTTGATTAGCATCCACAATATTAGTAGAAAAACAGCCTCTAAAAATAAGTGGATGAGGTCATGCTACAGAGGTGTTTAACTTGAATCTGAAAACGAGAAACAGCGGGTACCATGTACTGGTAGTCTCCCCTTACCATTCAACAACCGAAGGCTATCACTGATGTCTACTGCTGGGTAGCTACTTTTTTCTTTTCTTTTTCTTTTTCTTTTTCTTTTTCTTTTTCTTTTTCTTTTTCTTTTTCTTTTTCTTTTTCTTTTTCTTTTTCTTTTTCTTTTTCTTTTTCTTTTTCTTTTTCTTTTTCTTTTTCTTTTTCTTTTTCTTTTTCTTTTTCTTTTTCTTTTTCTTTTTCTTTTTCTTTTTCTTTTTCTTTTTCTTTTTCTTTTTCTTTTTCTTTTTCTTTTTCTTTTTCTTTTTCTTTTTCTTTTTCTTTTTCTTTTTCTTTTTCTTTTTCTTTTTCTTTTTCTTTTTCTTTTTCTTTTTCTTTTTCTTTTTCTTTTTCTTTTTCTTTTTCTTTTTCTTTTTCTTTTTCTTTTTCTTTTTCTTTTTCTTTTTCTTTTTCTTTTTCTTTTTCTTTTTCTTTTTCTTTTTCTTTTTCTTTTTCTTTTTCTTTTTCTTTTTCTTTTTCTTTTTCTTTTTCTTTTTCTTTTTCTTTTTCTTTTTCTTTTTCTTTTTCTTTTTCTTTTTCTTTTTCTTTTTCTTTTTCTTTTTCTTTTTCTTTTTCTTTTTCTTTTTCTTTTTCTTTTTCTTTTTCTTTTTCTTTTTCTTTTTCTTTTTCTTTTTCTTTTTCTTTTTCTTTTTCTTTTTCTTTTTCTTTTTCTTTTTCTTTTTCTTTTTCTTTTTCTTTTTCTTTTTCTTTTTCTTTTTCTTTTCCTTTTCCTTTTCCTTTTCCTTTTCCTTTTTTGTCACTTATGAGTTTTATATTCTGCATTGCCCTGCCTGAACAGTAACTGCAAGAAGTGTAGGCAGTTGTTCCTGATCCATTCAGCAACTCTGTAATAACATCCCTGCTCCAGCACTGACTATTTAAACGATTTTTCTGACCATGTAAAGCTTGGTGAATTTCTTACTGAGAGCATCTATTCATTCAAAGAAAGTAGTATGAATATCAATGAAGAAAACAGTGTGAATATCAATGGATGAAGCCCAGGTAATTCTAACAAGAAAGAATGTCAAATCCTTTCTGCTGAGACCTGGTCCTTTAAGTGATTTAGTGCCCCTCAATGTCCACTAAAATCTGACATTCAGCATATGGCAAGAAAAGGTTTCTGAATGATAGATTATGGGGAAAATAACAGACAGGATATAAAATCCTGAAAGACAAGTGATTTCTATTTATTTGTTATCCATTTTTTTTTGCGTAAAAGTCTCTTTCATATACCAAAATTAATATCAATTTGCTGCAGCTTCCTTCATCTCAATAAACAGCTTTGAAACTGCTGCGATTCCTCGGCTGTATTTAAACCGTTTGATAAACAGCCTTTTCTAATATACCGATATACAATTTATATGGCTGAAAAGTGCCTTCAACACAAATCAGAAGTGAAGGGATGAAATAAATCTCGGGTATAATTACAGGGCTTCCAAGTGAGCCACAGTAAGATGAATTTGACTCGAGGCTGTATATTTAGCCTGGAAACAACCAGCCTGGGCATCTCACATCAGACAGACCCAGCACACGTGCGAACGCTACAGCTGCCACCGTGATGCAGATGCTAATAATTCAGCGGCTTTGTACCCTGTGATTATGCACGTGCTGTGTAGTTGTTCAGATTAAAGAGTTAAACAAAGTGCATCTCCCTCCCCTCTTGGCGGAAAGATAATTCAAACCCATCTGATATTCGCAGACAGTTGGACGGCAGCTGAGGTTTCATTAGGAATCCCACGTATGGCCAGAAGCAACATACACCTCGGTGTTTCCGGGAGCCGCAGGCAGCCAGAACAGATGGTAGAAATCATCATCCCCAGACAGTCATCAGGGGAACCTCAGGCCACATGCTTGGATTTTTCTCAATGAACCGCATACAAGGCAGGCATTCGATCCATGTGACGGCAGCTGCCGGGTCCTGGGGGAGCAGGAGGCAGCGGAGTGGAGGAAGGCTCTCGCAGGTTATTAACAGGTCACGCTGTGACATTAGCAGTCCGGAAACATCGCCTCTCCCAGGGGGCTAAAACAAAAGCAAGGGAGAGGCTCCTTGTAATTCAAACACAGTTCAGTGCTTACAGATTACAGCACATAATCTGCTTGGCAACAGCACAGCGCGCGGAGACACTCTGCTATCTGATTTCCCTCTTTCTTCTAGCTGTTTCCATTAGAAATGTCAGAAGGAATCCTTCATGCGGTAGACGTCCTATGCAAATCTCAAAGGGAGGAAGAGGACAGCTTCCTCGCAATTTTCAGAATGAGACCCGGAGGCAAGGCTGATGGTGATGGCTGAGCTCCCTCTTTCAGATGTCCCCAGTCTTTATGTTCCGTTCGTGACATGCTAGATGCTGCTTTGCTCATTGATCATCGCTGCCTGCCTGAATCACCGAGCCCCTTCTGTGAGCAGAGAGACTTGCTGCAACTGTCTGCCTCATTAGAGGGAAACTTTCCCTGGTAATATTTTGGAGGTAACAAGGCATTTGGAGGAAGAGTCGTAAAATACTGCATTTGACAAGGTGGATGGTTTTAAAAATCATTACCCCAGCCCTACAACTGCCCACCTCTTCGCTCTCGTCCCAGTCCTCCCGCGCATAGCCAGACATGCACGCCAGCCTGCAGATGGAAAGCCTCCAAACCCTAGACCTGCTTTAAACGTTCTCTGTCCATCACTGGCAGGTCAGGATGATGGCACTCGGCCAAGCGCTCCGAATTGCATCCCGGAGAGCACAGTAGTATAAATATATATACGTGTGGGTTTGTGTGTACCGAAATAAGTGGGTGAGGGTGTGTGCATGTGTGTATTTGTAAATACGAAGAAAATTACCTCATACCCGGAAGCTACTTGTTTTTTAATTCCTTATACATTCGAAGTATAAAACAGAGTTTATCAGGATCTGAATCAGAAAGATTCTGCAAATAAATATGCCTTAAGATTTTGGTTATGCTAAGTGAAGTTCTTCACCAGCCACCTTTGTCTACAGAAAATCTTGGTTATTTTTTCCAGAATTTTTTTCCTTTGGGTTTTTTTTTTGTTTCCTGCCTTGCACAGCAGACAGACCTCACTCATACTCCTGGTCTTTCTTTTCTGCTGTGCTGGATGCTGCATTTCCCATTCTGTTCTTGCCTATCCAACCCAGGTAACTCCTGGTTAGGTAGATCTCAGCTGATCCTTCTCAGCTACTCCAACAAAATTCAGTGCTCACCAGACCATTATGTGGGACACCAAATCTTAAGTTCTATCCTAAGAATCCTTTCCAATACATTCATTCTTTGTCTTGTACTGGGAAACCATGAGTGTGGACTGTGCAGTGTCTGATACACCCAGGTTTTCCAGGATCCATTGCATGTGAACTTCACAAATCGCCTGGCCAAGCAGCAGAAACCCACATCTCCCATGCAAATACTGACCATTTGTCTGGGACTTCCAGGAGCCAGGAAGACTGGCTAGGAAGGGAGAGAAGCAAAGCTGTACTTGGCACTGGAAATCAGTTACAGCACTCAGCAGTCAAATTGGCCTATTATTCCCCTTTGGAAGCATTTACTCATGCCTGAAATACAGGGTGAAAACCTGGAACCTGAAAATACTTTGCCACTCTGTTAAAGATTGGCTAGCCAAAATGAGCAAGGCTGTGGATCTGCTCATGGTGTCAGTCCTGAGAAGAAGTGAGAGACAGTCTGTTCAGTGGCTTGGTGAATTCAACAGGCATCCCGAGGTGTCTCCCTTGCACTGTTATCCTGGATCCCCGGTGTCTTTTGGAAACCGACAGTGTCCCAAAATACTTTCTAGAAATGCAATTTCAAAAGGGGCATGTATCAAGTTTGGGATACTGAACACTCCTGCACTGAGCCGGTGCCTAAAGAGTGACCCTGGGCAGGAGCCTGTGCTGGCGGTGCAGCTGCAGCAAGGCTGCCCTGGCCATTACGAAAGAGGCAAGGTTTGCAGGGAGAGGAAACGTCTTCTACAGAGCAGCGGTCAGAACTGGAAAAAATGAGCAACCTTCCATGCTCATAGGACCCTCTTCAGGCCTGAAGCCAAAGCAGGAACTTCCTGTGTGGGAACAATTAGCTGTTAACAGCAGTTCTTAATTTTCACAGCCACTAAAGTTTGTGAGATTGGAAATGATGATGCATTACATCCTCGTGCCAAAGTCTCACACTTGACAGGTTTTCAAATCCTCTTATTGTCTGTTCATATGTAAAACACCTCAGCCCTTACAGACTGGAGCTTGTGCTGACTTGTACTTTATGTACAACTCTCCCACTGGCATTTTTTTAGAAGAATATGTGGTGGCAACAGTAAGGACTCATGTCAGGACAGAAGATCAGTAGGAATGCAAGTAAGAAGTGTGTTTCTTTATCTGGGGCTGCAAGAAGTGTGCAAAGTTCAGCCATCACAAAACATTAATGAAGAAAACGATCCTTTTTTTTTTGAGAGAGTTCTATTAAAAATACTTTTTCCCTTTAACACAGAAATTACTTTTATCCTAGCAAGAATTATCTACAGTACTAAGTCTAGACACGTTCTTTATTAGAGAGTATTTTTGTATGAGCCACTTTCAAAAAGAGCCTTTTATGTTCCACCAACTGATGAGTGTTAATGTCAGTGCAAAGAACAGGATTTTAAAAGAAAAAAAGTTAATGATGTGGGATGAAATTAGAATTTGTGAAAGAAGTCAAGCTGACAGTTCCCTGTGAAC
Organism: Ibidorhyncha struthersii; assembly: GCA_013398815.1. NCBI lineage: Eukaryota > Metazoa > Chordata > Aves > Charadriiformes > Charadriidae > Ibidorhyncha > Ibidorhyncha struthersii. The sequence goes on from VZSZ01008382.1 coordinate 438,655, forward strand.
TCCATATTCACCCACAGATGGGTGCAGAACTACTGGAGTAAGAACCTAATGGGACACTACGTCCCACCCTTTTCCTGCGCCATTCTGTGCCATACGTGTTCTCCAGCCCGAAGTCCCCAGTGACCGTCTCACACTGCATTTCCCCTAGTCCAGCCCCACCGATGCTGCAGCTGCATCTGCTCTGGCCTAAGTTAAGCCCAGAGTTTTTCCATGCTCAAACCAGAACACCCACCAACACAGGAATTAGCCAGTTACATCAGATGTGGCACAGCAAGTCCAATAGCCTATCCAACAGTAATCACTGCTAAAGGTCTCAGAGGTGAGCACAAAATCAGCAAATACACAACATCAAGCATTTAGGCATGTCTTTAATAATTCTAACACAAGGAGGATGTTTTTAATTTATCTCTATACTTGTATTGACTATGTTCCCTGAAAGGCTTTTTTTTTTTTTTTAAGCTAGGGTAGCTAAGGTTGTACTGGCCATTCTCAACTTATTCTTTTTTAAAGTTTCCAGCGGATTGAAGTTTCACAGTTATTTTTTTTCTGCTGTATCTCTATACCAGTTATAAACTTGTTACCTCTAATGTTATTGTTCTTGTACTCCTGTGAATAGGAACACTAACTGACTTGAAGTCATTCAATCAATGACCTTCAATTTTTATTCCATCACCATGTACCCGTTACCTTCTTAAAATAATTCTGTCTTTTATATGGAAGGCCTTTAAATGGAATCTTCCTTTTATGAAAGGATTTCAAGAGTCATAAAAATTTTTTGTTGTTCCTTTTTAAACTTGAAGTTTTGCTTTAGAAATGGGGAAAAAAGAAATTAACACACTTTTCAAGGGGAGATCACACCACTTATTTTTTCAAAGTGTGAAGATGTGCACTTTTAACACATCTATTTTCATGCTCTGATTCAAGATGACAGCTGAGTTACATGTCCATTCACTTCCTGCAGGTGACAGAAGGCAGTACTGGTGAACGACATTCAGTGGGAATTGGACAAGGCTGTGCAGCTCATTTTACCATATGCCACAGCCTCCCAGACACGATAGCACATCTTTCTTGCTCATATCAGCTGGACATGTAAATTTTATCCTGAGAAGAGCTCATACAAAATCAATAAATGCACAGGTAAAAATCTTAGCTTTGTAAATAATGTCTGCTTGAGGTATTGAGCCAGACAGAATGGTAAGGGAAATGGCAATAACGAGGTTGAGATGTTGATTCACAGCAAAAGTGTGTAGTGATGTACCACATATTAAGGGAATAGCCTGTGCCAGTCCTGTGGCGTTAGGACAATACGAACATCCTGAAGCAAGTCATGATCAGCACATTCCCTTTGGCTCGCTATAGTGGAGTAAAAGCACGGGGCTTCACCAAAAATGTATGGGCTCATCTGCAGACAAAGCACGGAGGATATTACAGCTTCTGGCAAGGCAATGAACGATGCAAGGCCAAGAAGGAGCAAACTAAACCACAGTAGGGAAAGAAACTATCTCAGGGCAATCTTATGCTATTTTCCTACTCTGACACAGTAGCTCAACAAATCCTGGGAGTGTCAGAAAGAAGCAGGCTGCGAAAGGTGACGGGAGGATACCAGAGATGCAGCCTTAATTCAGTGTGATCGGTGACTCAGTCACTGAGTTACTGATTGCCAAACATAACCCTGCACCTTCAGAGAATATGAACTCACAGAAAGCTTTAAGAAAAGCAAAGGTGCATTAAAAGCATGCATGAGAAAGGCAAACACTGAGAAAATAGGAATGACAGAGAATGGCAAACACAGAAGAGGAAGAAACAGAAATAAAGGCAAATATGCACAGAATGAGCAATGGATAGAGAGAAAGGTAAACACACAAGCAAAATGTAGTGATTAAAAGAAAGGTTATCCCATAAATCTTTCTGGAGGTTTTCTGGGGCTCGGAAGAAGGGATTTAGTTGTAACAACAATTTTACAACATGAAGCCAGAACGGAAATTAAAACCTGCTTTAATTAATTGCTGTACAAAATTTGTAATAGTAAATCATAGACTTCTCCTTTTACACTGGCTTTCACAGCTGCAGAAAAAATTCTGGAGATGCAAATGACAAAGGGTCAAAATCTATGAAGCAAATAAAAAAACAGGAAAAGACACATTTTTGGGGTCTTCTTTTTTTTTAATGAACATTGGATTGTGGCAACAGTGAAAATACTGTAACATTGCTTTGTTATCACTCTGTCAACTGTACCAGCTTTTCATATATGCAAATATTTATGCATTACTGATTGGCTGATGTGAGAGCAGGAGGAAAACTCACTCTTTTGAAGTATTCTCTTAGCTCAGGATTAATTGGTTATGGTCAAGATTTAGCTCAGCATGATTTCCCTTTATAAAATGTTGCAGTTTGCACCAACAATTCTTGTGGCCATTGGAATAAATATCAGATAGCACAACCCAAAAGAGAAGAAAAATGAGTTCTGTATTTTTCTAGCACACTGCCAACCTGAAATATGAACAGGCCTAAAGAAAAATCCTGTTGCATTTCTGAGGGAACTCCTCCACACCGAGGTAGATATTTTCTGCTATGAAATATTCTCCATCTGAATTGGTCCAGCAAAATTCTAAGTCAGAACTCAAGTTAATGTTTTTAAAAAAATGCTGAACAATAACAAATACATCCAGTTGTTTTGTTGCTTCTTTAAAAAGCATAACAGAGCATCAGGTGACTGGCTGTCCCGCTGAACAGGAGATTATTTTCCAGGGGCAGTGTTAAGTAATTAAAGATCTCTTTCAAAATTCCCCTGGGATTAGTTCTATTGACTTAGAAAGCTATAAATGGGACCCTGATTCTCCACCTCCTCAGTCAGTGGTTCGCAGGAGGCTGCAATGTCAATAGAAGTGGAAAGGACTTCCCCTGAAACAGAGAAGGACACGTGCCAGTTGTTAAAGGACTGCATTAGGGAAATCTTTACAGACAAACTTCATGAATTCTAGCAAACAACAAAGTACCAAAAACTATGTGTCTTTTTCTAATAACTAAGCTAGGAACCTACCATAAATTTAGAAGTGCTTCAAAATAAAAGCAAGCAAGCTACCCTTCTCCTTCCCCACACTAAAGGCTTTGAGATAAAGAACTACAATCAAATCCAGCTTATGTGTTATATTGCAGACTTTGATTAACTCAGGATACAGTCACTTCCTACTACACAACGCCTTGTGCTGCTAAGTTCTCCTGTCAAAACCACAGTCTATGATACCACCAAGGTCATCACAGTTGCTCTGAGTCTGCTCTGGTGTGAAGTGGAATGTCTCAGAATAAAAGGAGGGGCTTAAAAACATTTTGCTCTGAACTTGGAAGAACTCCACTGCAGCAACAAAAACTGCTCTCAGCTGGAACAAAAATATACCTTTAGCCACAAACGGCAGTCTTCCAGCAGCCTGCACAACACAGAGCAAGGTAAGGAACATAATTTCAGTAAGGTAGAAGTGAAACAAAGGTGAAGTTAGTCTCCAACAGAGGTAATTAAGAAAGAAATATCCTAAGCCCTTGCAGACAGCAGTGAAACTCCAGTTCTTCAGGAGCTGCCATTGGCAGTCAGCTAGTGCTAAAATGTCCTTCCTTCCTTCCTTCGTCCCATAAATGGGTGACGTAGACCATTTTAATTCAAAAATTCTAATTAGCATAAACTGTACGGCAGGTGCTCTAGTGAAATTATAGGCATCTGAATAAAAGCTTAAAGGCCTTGGATTATCTTTTAACACCAGAACAGGAGACTTTAATCAGGTCTGATATGTCTGGCACATACTGAGAGTTAATTAGGTTTAGCAGTAGCAATCATAATGGAAATGCTTGGGTTTGTGGGGTTCGTTTTATTCTTTTCTACATCAGTAGCAAGACCTGAGGAGAACTCAGCTTACTTTTTCAAGGTGATTTCTGTGCTGCCTTGGGGCCCTGAGGATTTATCTTCCTCTGGTCTCTTCTGGTGGTCAAATTCCAGACTGTAGGTGTTACTGTCCATGGCTCTACCTTTCAGATAATTACTTAAATGCATGGGTGTATCATAGCTGGAGCATGTTACCAGGTTAAAACTGAAACAACACATGTACAGCTGTAAATTAGCATGCAAAGTACCCAATTTGCTTCAGGGAAAGCAAATATCTAAGAAATGGCATCTAAGAAAGGACATGTCTGAATCAGGCCCTCAGTCATGAACTCTTAGTTAACACAAAAACCCCTCTGCCCTGAGAAGCTTGTTTTGTGTTTCTTTCTTTATTTCCAGTTGGTATATGACCCAGTCCCAGAGACTTAAATCCCCTTGGCTTGGGCAAGGATTGCAGAATTGTTCCCTCGGGACAATTGTTGCTGACAAATCATTAAAGCTGTTCATGACCTGAGGTGCTAATGTAGCTTCTTCAACATTTCCAGTAAACCAGTTTGCGATGTATTAATATGGGAAGGATTTGATCTCAATTCAAATAACTTAATTTTTCTTCCTAGCCCAAACAGCTGTTATTATCCTTCTGCACTGGAGAGTCACAGCTTCCCAACTTCCTTATTAAAAATAAATCTGTGTTTCAGCACAGTAGCAGCAAAAGCAACCAGCCAAACAAAAGGACAAAAAACAAGCATAGAGGCCAGAAAATACGAATGCAGGGGGTTTGAGCGAAAGGCGCTAAGCTACTTCCACACTAAGAACCGGCCTCCCAGAAGAGACATTGAGTACTTGCATGATTAGACCAATGAAAGTGATTTCACTTTGGAATGAATTTATGACCCACTTTCAAATCCCTGAAGAAAACAGGGATTTAAAATGGGAAAGCTGAAAAGCCACAACAGCAGCATTGCAAACGTCTGCTCTTTTTCTCAGTCGTATAATAGTGTCATGGCCCTGATGTTAAAAAAAAAAAAAACACAGTATGTCAGCGACGTGCTGGAGGCAATAGAAGTTATCAATCAGTAATGTGAAGTGGATTTAAGCAGCTTAATAGAGGGCAAAATTCAATTGATTAATGGTTAGGGAAGTACTCACTGACGTGGAGGTTTCAAGGAATTACAATCTGATTAAAATTCCATTTTAGAAATGAAGGGATATAGGATGCTAATCAGTCTAAACCACAGATTATTAGTGCCAGCTATTTGTAACAGCTGGGTCTATTGTGATAAAAACAAAACGTGACTCAATTTTGGTGAGAGGGGGATCATTTATTTATTTTAAGAACTAGAGCATATCAGAATAAACAGCACCCGTGCACCAGGCTTCCTGGTCTCTGGCTGTTGTTTAACATGTGAAAACCCAGTTGTCTTTCGGTCAGCTTTGGTGGGAAAGGGAAAACCTGGATCTCTTCAGTCACCTACAATGCAGTAAGTATTTGCAGGTTCAGCAGAGGCACCTCAGGAAGCTCCAGAGTCCTCTACAGTGCTTCAGAATAGGGTGCTTTGGGAACAAATGTGGATTTAGAGGTCCTCCCAGCAAGACAGGATGTAAGAATGTTTCCTTTAGAGATGTTATGGTAAGATAAAATCAGTGCCTATACTCCTAAAAGATTTCTTCTTTTTTTTTCCTTATTTTAGGATGAACGTCTGTTTGGGCTAGGAATTCAAAAACTCAAGGAAACCTTTCAGTAACAGTAGCTGGGATATACCTTATTGTACTTATTTCCCCATAAAGTGGCAATCTCATGGGCTTGCTTGAGAAAGAAGATGATTTAAGGCAGTATTTCTCATCAGCTCCTAAATTAAGCAGATCATTTCTGCACTGCAGTATTTATACCATGGTTTTAATAGCCTCAAATTTGAGCTTTTCCAAACCACATTTGTACTGTTTCTGGAATGCAGTGTCTTGTGCTTTGTGTGTTTTCTTTCAGCTCTTCTATTGACAGTATTGGTTTGCTCTGGCATGGCTTCTAGTTATGAGTACAAAGCGCTGTGACATTTCAGAAGAAGATGTGTAAAGTCATACTTAAGATTTAAATCCTTTAACTGGAGCCAAACATCTGTTATCAATGGAAATTGTGAGCACTGATCCAAATTTGGAGTTACTCTGGCAAATTAGGTCAATTCTTAAAGATTTATCAGAACAACCTCTAGGTAAGGAGAGTTGGTTTGGTAAGAAAGAGGCAGAATAAGTGAATAATTCTTAATTTCCACGTATTTAATTCCTCTGGCAAGAGTGGTGTTTGGCCCTGAAAAAAAGGGGTTTCTAAATTATTCCAAAGTACCTACATATGGCATTAAAATCGACAAAGATATTTATCACTTATTATTTATTATTAACTTGTTTAAAAACAAGCAGTTTCCTGAGCTTGGTGAATGTAAGTTCATTTGGGGGGAATATCAAACGTGCAAAGGGACAACTAAAAACAAACAAACAAATTCCAGTCTGTTCCCTTCATCCAGCGCAGACCACTGGCATTCAGATCTCTATGGCCTGATTTAGGGAATCTTTCACTTCTGGAGCTGACCTCATACTATGAAGCAGAAAATACCTGGGGCAAAATGAACATCTGGTAGACTTGAAAAGATTGAATTTTCCTGACAGGCTTGTTGAATTCCTGCCTAAAATAAAGAATTTATTATGTGGACACCATAGAGGTAGCAAATCACTGAGAGAAGGTCGGCAGTTCTTTGCAGCTCACATTTCCAGGTAAGAAGCAGTCCTTTTATGTCAGGGACAACTTATATTCACCTTATTGCCATGGAAGAGCTTCTAAATGGAGACTACTCCTGACTTATAACCCCCTCTCTGTCACCTACTGATAGAGGCACATGCCAGACCTTAAAGACCTACTAGAAAGAAAAGTATATGGTAGAGGTGTTTCAGCAGTTAGGGTGGAAGATGGGTTTTAACATATGGTATTCAATGACACTAGATGGCAGAACAGCTGTTTTGAATTAGTTGAAATGGCATCTTCCAGAGTGGTTTGCTGTTATTTTATTTTATGACATTACAGTTTTAAACAGTGTTGACATATATCTTTGCTGGCTTTGGATTTTAATTAACTTCTTGGCTGAAGGCTGAAGTCAAAAGTATAAGAGGATAAAAATGAATTTTTTTATCTAGTCTAAAGGTGACAAAAGACTAAAAAAAGGAAACAAAAAGGACCATCCAACAGCCATTTGGCCACATCAGCTGCATCTCTGTTCCTTTAACAAAAGAAGATATAAAAGTCGGGTCTAAGAGAAGTTGTTGACCTGAGGAACTGGAAGATTTTGGACAAGACGCTGAAAGAAAAGTTCAGAGCACTACAGAAGGACATCAGAAGTTTGGGACTAGAAATGAAGAGCACCGAGTCTGGGCTTCAAGACATAGAGAGGTGTTCCTCCAGCTCTCAGGGCCCGGCTGAGGCCATGTGCCTGGGCAGCAGGAGCCCCCGCGAGCCCAGTGGGGACCTAGTCTTAGAGCTACTTGCATGGATTCCTGCAGACCTTTCACTGGCAGCACATTCCCACCATCACCACTGCCAGCAAGCTGATTTTCACCTCGGAGTTATCATCCTGCAGGACAACTGCTCCTCGCACTAATCTGTATCAAGTCTAAGGCACTTGTCCACCATGAGCTGTGGAAGGGTGGGCATGCTGCAGCTATTTTCACCCTTCATATCCCAGAAAAGCATGATATATGTTAATGTGACCAATCACTCACCCAACATTGCTTAAAACTGTTCACCTGTAAACACAGAAGTTTTACAAGTGTCCTCATAGCAGAGGATGAGATCAGTATTAACCCTCGCTGAATTTCCAGGAACACCGACACAGTCCTTAAAATAATATAATTTTTCTGAAAAAAAAAAAAATCTGAAAAGCAATAAAACCTTTCTTGTTACAGCACTTTTCACTCAAGGCTCTGTTTATAACTTATAAAGAAGGAGATGTACTCTATCCTTGCTGCCATCGGACAAGGCAGAAAGACACGACCGCAAGGTACCAGTGACATGACCAGGAGCAGAGACTCCCAAATCCCTGCCCTGCCCACTGGACCATGCTGCTCAGCCGTCATGTTGCAAATCACACTCAAAAGCAGAGCCATTGGGTCTAAAGCATGTTCTTTAGAGCTGCAAGGCAGAACGCAGACTTCTACAGCAAAATGCACTTCATTTCCATCTCTCCCTCAAATCCAGCCAACCTGGAAATGTTCAACAGAGCCATGTAAACAGCTCAAACAATTTCCCTTCAGGACCAAATAAAAATCAATTCAGACAGCCTTGCACCATCTTTCTGTCTTCTTCCCTCACAGAGCCACGTGAGGGTATTTTACTGAACTAAGTGTTCGCATGTATAAATTTCATAGAATCATAGAATCACAGAATGGTTTGGATTGCAAGTGACCTTAAAGATCATCTAGTTCCAACTCCCCTGCCATGGGCAGGGACTCCTTCTGCTAGACCAGGTTGCTCAAAGCCCCATCCAGCCTGGCCTTGAACACCTCCAGGGCTGAGGCATTCAAAACTTCCCTGGGCAACCTGTTCCAGTGCCTCACCACCCTCACAGTAAAGAATTTCTTCCTAATATCTAATCTAAATCCATGTCATAGAAGAGATAGAATTAAAACGTGAGCAAGACTGCTTCTACAACACTATACCATGAGGTGAGGGCTGCCAGGGCTGGTCTTCTGATGTTTTGGGGTCAGCTGTAGCGCAAAGGAGAATGCAGTTTGCAGAGGGTAATTGCTGTCCTTTGGCTCTGCGCATGGGGTTAGGGCCTTCTCTCTTTCCCCTAGCAAGTGCTGCTGCCAGCAGAGAAGAGGATGCACGCTGCTGCCAGAACAGACTGCAGACACGCATCTGTAAACACAAGCTGTAAACATCACTTTGCACCTCTGCAAACTGGACAAAGCCCACAAAGAGGCTGAAAGAATGAATTAATGAATTCAAAGAGATGCTGGCATGGGAGTTGCTATGGAAGCAAAAAGAAATATTTTTAGATTGTTCTTGCATCACATATTCTCCCACACAGAAACTCCCATTGCCTCAAATTACCTTTAGTGAGGAGTGAAAGAGGAGCATCTCTTCACTTCATCATCCATTCTGCCTGTTTTCTGAGCTGGTAGTGAGCCCATGATGGCCTTACATTGCAGTCCCCTGAGAACCTGCAAGTTACTGAAAGACAGAAAGATGTATGTAGCTGCTATATAGAAAAGGCATGAAATTTTTTTCTAATTTGAAATCCATGGCTGACTTCTGTGCATTCCTGTAATGAAGCATTCGATACTGTCCCCCATACAATTTTTGTGGAAAAACTGGCTTCGCACGGCCTGAATGAGCATACGATCCGCTGGATCAAGCACTGGCTGACTGGAAGGTCCCAAAGAGTGGTGCTCAATGGATTTAAATCCAGCTGGCGGCCGGTCACAAGTGGTGTGCCTCAGGGCTCAGTGTTGGGACCATTTCTGTTCAACGTCTTTATTGATGATCTTGATAAGGACA
>VZSZ01008382.1:448403-508376 GCA_013398815.1 Ibidorhyncha struthersii
AAACTGGTGAAGGGCCTAGCAGACAAATCATATGAAGAGCGGTTGAAGGAGCTGGGACTGTTTAGTTTGAGGAAGAGAAGGCTGAGGGGAGACCTCATCACACTCTACAACTATTTGAAAGGACACTGTAGAGAGGTTGGTGCTGGTCTCTTCTCACAGGTAATTAATGACAGAACAAGAGGGAATGGCTTCAAGCTCCAACAGGGTAGGTTTAGACTGAACATTAGGAAAGAATTTTTCACAGAAAGGGTGGTTGGGCATTGGAATAGACTGCCCAGGGAGGTCGTTGAGTCACCATCCCTGGATGTTTAAGAGACGTTTAGATGTGGTGTTGGCGGATATGGTGTAGGGGAGAACTTGTAGAGTAGGGTAGATGGTTGGACTCGATGATCCCAAGGGTCTCTTCCAACCTAGACAATTCTATGATTCTATGATTCTATGAACGTTCATTTCTTTCTTTCTTCTGCAACTTCTGGAAGCACACCTGACATAATATTAACTCGGCACACCTGACATAATATTAACTCGGCACACCTGACATAATATTAACTCGGATATACAGATCTCCTGTGCAAGAAAAAAAAAGTGCATTAGTTAAGTTATATGCATTATGCAGAAGACATAAACAGCCACATGTTTGTGCATAACTGGATGATTCCCTAGGGAGTAATTAGCATTTTGGCAGAGCAGCTTGCAACTATTTCTGCTCTTCTGCCAGAGAAATGTAATGGGGAGGAGTCTGTTTTGGTTACTAAAAAACAGTTTATTGTATAATATTTTTGTATAGCTACAAGATACATTTCAAGGTAGATAAGCTAGCCAACTTTGATATTATCTTTCTACCAGTGACCTCCTCCCTCATATTCTCTTGCCGGTTTTAATGACAGTTTTAAGATAAAATGTGAACCGGAAAGAAAGAATACTGCTAATGGATGGGCTTACTGAAGTATTGCTCCATTCTTGAAAATCTACATTTTTAAGCAAACATGTTATTTTCCCCTTAATGTTGTCACACAATAAAATTGATTCAAAGTGGCATTAGGGAAAACACTCTTTCAGGACTGGCAAATATCTTACTCAGAGCAAAGGACTTGTACAATATCTACAAGCCAGCGGGTTATGGGTCTGTACAAAGATGCACATACAGTTGCCAGACTGCAGATAAGGATCACTTTCACAGAGCCTCTTCAGCAAGTAGCAGGATGGTGGGGAGAGAGCCCGAGACGTCCGGTTTGCACAAGTTCCTCTTTATAGTCACGCTAAGAAATGCTATGCCTTAGATAAGACTTCCCACAGCAGACATTTCTTCCAAGATCCAGTGCAGCGTGTTGAGAGGGTGCCACCAAGCACCACGATGCAGCTGGGGGTAGGCGTTCTCAAAGCCTTAATGTTTGTTTTTACAACGGACTTCTTTAGCCAAAGAAGTAGTGAAATAAATGTCATATGCCATGAAAGGAATGGGGGATCCCACACTTGTTCCTTTCATCCTGCAGCTGTACGTCATAACCAGCCCTTTTTCCCCATCCCACAGGAGACAGAGAAGATGCTGAGGCAGCACACAGGCGTCTGCAATTTCTGTGTTTCCTAAGAGATTGGGAAGGCTCCCGACAGCCCTTCCATACCGACAGAAGTACCACCACCTGCCCCGCCAACAGCAGTGAGAAACACCAGAGCAGCAGTCTGGAAACGGAGGATTAGCTTCAGCAGCAAACAGGCTGCACTGGAAGGAAACCCCTTGGGAGGAGGCAGCAGCCCTGTGACAAGGGGCAAGTGAGGTTCAGGAAGAGAGCTGCTGATAGATGTCCAGTGAGACCAGTCTTATCCATTCATCTGTCAGGAGACTTTAGTTGTTTATCATGGCCTCATCCTCATTGTGTCAACCAGCATGCTTTATTAATACGGTGAATTAGCTTGCAGCTCTCACTAAATTACTGGCTGACATTATGTTTTGGCTGCTTTGGATTTGATATAAGGAGGGAGATGCAACAGTAATCACCAAAAGGAGTGGATATCACCATCCATCACATGCCAGGGTGATTAATGGTACTGCTTTGACCTCTGTCAGTTGGCCCTAGCCAGGAAACAGAAAAGCAGCTTCTCTCTGCAGCCTTTCCTGGGACACATCTTCTCTGGAGCTGCCTCTGTGCGTGAGGGGAAGGAGGCCCAACGTGGCCTCCTTCACTGGGAGGAGGGAGAACGAATGGGCTCCACCTCAAGATCAAAGATGCCCAAGGGAGCAGAAGTCCTTAAAGCTTTCCTCTACCTTGGTAGGAAGAAGGAATGTTCAGAGAGGGATGGTTTGTACCTGGCACCCCTCATACTTTACAACTCTGAAGCACGGTGTGCAAATCTGGGGCCAAACCTTTTGAATGCAGTTTGAAAGAAGGGTTTAGGGTTACCCATAAGGTAGATGGTGCCTCTCCAGGGACAATTTGCTAAAACACATGGAAAGCTTTGCACAACCTCACCCTGCAGATTACTGAAAATGTGTTCCTCTGCTCAAGCCCTCTTTTTCAACAGGCTGTTTACTGTCTCAAGTTCTAATGGTTATACCTTCCCTTACTGTTTTACAAATCTTAGTATTTTCTCTTCTGATTATAATAGAGCTAGATCCCCTTTATGCAGCACAGGAAAATCCCACTGCCCTGGTGTCACTGGCTTGGGACAGGCCAATTTCCCACAAGGCTGAGCCATGTTTGAAGAAAATATCCAACAGACCACCTCCACTCACTGAAGGTGGGAAGCATGAATCCCAGACAGACAAAACCAATTTGTTTCCAGCAACTTAAATATCACTTGAGACTGCAATTATCAGTCCAAAACCAAGACAGGGTAATGGGCATGGTATTTCAAGACTAGTTGGTCAGCCAGTGGGAGTGGGACAAGAAACAAAAGAAAACTAGAGGTGGTGGTCCTGCAGCATGACAAGCTTGGCGTGGATGCAGGGAACAGCTGAGATCTGCAGCAGTGAGACTGATCTGGAGAACAAATATATTCAAATGAGTGGTTTAGCAGTGACTGGGAAGGGAGCACCCAGCAAAAAAGGATTTAATCAAAACTCTCAAAAAGTTTGCAGCAGCAAAGAACATCAGTGACTGCAGCAAGTGATGGTGTTTTAATCTGCAGACACCTGGGTTGGGCAAGGGCCACTAGGGTGATTAATCAGGTGAGAAACTTAATCTGCCTACTTAGGCCATGGAAGCTGAGGACACTATAGTACTGCCAAGGATAGTACTGCTGGGTAAAGTGTTTGTTCAACTCAGAAAAAGGCTGCATTGTTCTAGAAATAAAGAGCGTGTTGTCCAGCGCTCTACTCTAGTACTGTTATACCTTTCTCACAGCCACATCACGGAAGTAAAAATGGATCCTGCCTGGGAGGTATTTGTCCTCAAAACACCCCAGGAAGAAAGGAACAGCCCCTTCAGACACAGGATGTGTGAAAGAGCACAAAATAGTGCAGCAGACTGCGTTCCTGGGGCTGAGTCCTTGCCTCTCTGGGAAGGTGTTTGTGCTGGCAAGAAGCAATAAGATCGCTGCAGGTAAGTAAAATAGGACGTGGGTTTGCATCTGCTAACCACATCACACCCGTTTACTCAGTTGCTTCTGTATTCCTCACCTAATGCAGGTGGGAGAAAGCCCCAACAAAACTGCCCTAAGCGAAGGAGCACAATGTGGAGGAAGCCATAGTGTGCATAGATCATCATCATCTGTTATCCATGTTTCCAAGGCAAGCCCGGCAGCTCTGGAGTTGAAGGACAAGATTGCGGTGATGTGGGAGGCACACTGGGCTCTGCCTGTGCTCAGCTGGCCTGTGGTTGCCCAGGGACAACACGCATAGCAGCCATAAGGGCAACAGGGGTAGGGCTGCAAATCAAGGACTCATCTTCCTTATTGTAACATGGTCCAAATAATTCTACTTGTGTTACATTTTTTTAAAACAATGTTGTGCTTCAGTGGGGCTTTTAGAGATGGCTGAAGGATGCTGGTAGAACAAATAGGGCTGGGATATGCATTGTACAAAGCATTTTAGCAGAGCGGGATCAGCTGCGCCAGTGCAGGCAGAAAAGAGTAAGACAGTAAGACATAAGAAATGCGAATTTTCTGGCTTAAAATTATGGCCATTGTTTTTTTGCCTTGCTTACTGCTAGATCTCTTCCCAGCTGGCTCTGTGATAATTGCTTTCTCTATTCACCTCATCAGTCACTGCGTAGTAAGTATTATGTCAAATAAAACTGTCCGCAGTGGAAGACCCGGACTCTTCTGTTTTTATTGTTGTGAGGAAGTTAGTGTCAGTAATGGTTCATTACCCAGTTTATCTGCCTCAGTGATCTTTCCTTGACTGAAGTGAAAACTTTTGTTATAAACTTTCAATTCTATTCCCTCACCATAATACTGTGTGCTGAAAAGGACTCTGTGGCTGTTACAGACATTCAAAGGTAGATCTCATTAAAGATATTGTTAACTATTCCTAAGAATACGACAGTGATTAAGAAACTTTGCTTCACCTTACAGGCTTTTAAAAATCTCTCTTCTTCACTAGTGATAGAAATAGATTTCTACCAATCATAGATGATAGTCTTAACATTGTTTTGTTGCCTATTGAACATATATTCCTAGTTAAGTCAAAGCATACATACATTTTTTTGTTCTGCCAAAGTGATGAATAAGGCATTCAGAACAAGATTCAGACCATCCAAGCTGGAATTGCAGCACAGTTTAGGCATATTGATCCTAAACAGCAGATCTGGAAAGCCTTCCCACTGGCACATTTACAACTCATAGGGGAACTCTAGACTGAGCCTTGGAGCTCTCAGGACCACAAGGTTTAGCCACTTGGGTGCAATTACCCACACATGAAGAGCCTGGCACTCAGTCTAGCATTTAGGCAAAACCTGTGATCCCTCAGGAGGTACACTCTGCATGGACTTATGCTGGTGAGCGAAACACAGAGCACCAGAGTTAGTCATTAAGACCCCCAAATGTGGGTGTCTACTTGTGTGTGAAGTGTCAAAACTCCCATCATACTCAGCATTTAGGCAACAGAGGCAGGAGAGTGGCTTAGCTAAGCAAAATTTGATGCCCAGGGATGGACTGAGCTACACAGATGTAAATGTCTAGTGCAGTTTTGGTTGCTGTGGGGTATCCTCCTTGGCCTCTAGCTGCCGCTCCAGGAGATGAGGATGTCCCGTAAGTCATAGGTCGTTTCTGCCAGCCCTCTGCAGACATTTCAGACACTCTGAGGATCCAAAATGGCTTTGTGTGGGCAACTGAATTGCAGCCCTAATGGCTGGTTAGCTGAATGTCTCTCTCAGCTCCAGTGAGACTGGACTGATTAGATCTACCCTGACTGTAATGGGACCATATATGCAGGTACTTTAATCTCAAACTGGAACCCACCACTTCATTAACAAAACCAAGTGCTGATGGCAATATCCACTTACACATAATTACTTATTGGTCAGTAGAGTCATTCAGGGAACCGCAGACCTGATGTGAAGCTTTATCTAAATCCGGGAGTCAGACTCATAGTGTCTGTGTCTTAAGAGTGTATCTAGACTACTATGCTATGTACTACCCCAAGAGCAGGACTGACATCTTCCTGCCTTTAGGCTAAAGAGCCCTACGCAGCTTGGGGAAATAGTAGGAAAGTGTGTAAAAAGGAACATTTCTGTGAGGTCTAGCAGCCACGGCCTACATCTGAGTGGGATCTGACTCCTGGATTTCTCTCTCCCCAGGACTTTCTAATGTAAAAGACAGAGAGAGGAATGGGGCCAGGTCTATCTCCCAAAGCTGGCTAGAGGTCCCAACCAGCAGGTTACACAGCCAAGTTCCTGTCTCAGTTATTCACTTGTTGATCCCATGAATCTGTCACATAATCACAGACTCATACAATGTCTTTATTCATGTATTTTACTGTTAGGCAGAACGTCAGGGTCTGCATGTGTCACAGGCCATTATATTTTACCTGTACCAAGGCCAATAATTTGGGCTTGATTAAAACTTAACCTTCCAGAAAGACATCCAGAGCAGATAACTTATTACTTCTCCTGGAAACCTCTTTCAGTGGCTGACATCATACTCTACTTATTGTTAAGAAATATGTGCTCTCTTTTTTATTTGAATTTGTTCAGCTTGAGCTTCAAAACATCAGTTCTTGTTGTGTTTTTGTCTAGTAGATTCAATAATCTTTTATTAACCAATTTTTCCATGCTGCTTCTAATAGCCACTAATTGAGACATCTCTTAATCTGCTTTTTTGGTAAACTGATTTGTTCTTTCTCAATACTCATTGCAAGTCAGCCTTCCTACCTCTGACTGGTTCCTGCTCTCTTTTCCAATGTTTTTAACTCATTTTTAAACTGTCATCATCAGACCTACATCTGTTCTCACCAAGAGTGTATGAAAAGGTTAAATGATGACAGCTTATTCATATATCAGACATTAGCCAGAGTGTTGTGCAGGGAGCTCATCTGGAGTAGTTTGTTGCTCTTTTTGCCTCTCTGACACCCATTCCCTTGCCCAGGAGTGGAGACTTCTGAGCCTGTGCCTAAAAAAGGAGAGAGGAAAGAAAAGGGAAGCCCTCTGCTGTGTGAGGCTGGTGGACATAGCTCTTAAGAAAAGGAGCAGCAAGAGCTGGCAGCGGTGGGCACTGAGGGGTTGGAGTCTAGAAAAGCATGCAGCAAAAACAAGCAAATAGCTTGTTCCAGAGCTGACTATAATTTTAAGAGCTGGTTGAACTGAATGGTTTCTGATACAGCTTTGCCTCCTTGTTCCTCTGGTTTTAAAATGAAGAACAAGGAGGATTACAGAGTGGTATTGCCATTATCAGCCCCCATGCTACGGCTGCTAACAGGGAGTTAGCTGATGAAGTGTATTTGATGTACTTGATGAAGTGGCAGCCCAGGCTAATGAAATTGTTGTTCACTCAGGCATGTGAAGATTTTGACTATAATCCCAGCTCTGACTGTTCTTCTGCTTCCAAAAGTAACTTAATCATAATATATTTCAGTTTCCCCAATATCCTTCCCACCCTCTTTTATCTAACTCTGTAAAGCAAGAACTTAGAGGTATCACATCTTTTAATAAAGAACCCTGAACCCACTTGCAATCCCTAGGCATTACTTTCACCTCTTTCTTATTCTCTCAGCTCAGCAGTGACAATGGAATTAGGTGCAGTGTTTCTGCCTAATTCTTGTGGGTAATTGATCGTCCTATATCCAGATTTCCTCATGGTGTATTTCCCAAGTATAGGACAGACCCGCAGTTCCTTATCCTCTGGCTACATGTCTCTAGGAATAGCTCTAGTTAGTAAATATTGTATTCACCCTGACATCTAAAATGCCACCAGCTTCTTTGATGTGCTACTGTGGGGACAAAAATGGCAGGAATGTAAGAATCATTACAGTGTCAGTTAAATGTCGTGCTTTCTGGAACAGGCACTTCATGCAGCTGCCGAAATAGCTCTGCTGAAAGCAGACTAGCATAACAATTTTCAGATTTTCAGATCTTACACTGTGCATACCAATGCATTTTTAAATTCTTTCTCACTTATGCAACTGCATTATTATACATGCAAAATTTGAATTTATTTAAAAAAAGACACTGAAAACTACTTTTTAAATAATCCAACCATGTAATCCTATAGGATGGTCACAAAGGTCATAAAGGTTACAGATTTTAACATTTGCCTGTATGAGACAGAATAAAAGTTTGCTATTTTACACCATACACTGTGAACAAAATTCATTTTCCTCAAGGGTTTAATATATCAGACTTGAGTTTCATGTCTTACTGTGCCATCGGGCTCCCAGAACACAATCTTTTTTCTTTGAGTTACGGCAGTGCCTCAATTGTTCTGATGACTGTACTCATAGAGAAGGGAAAAAGAGAGAACAAAGTTTTACTAGACTCAAATCACCCACTTGGTCTCATGCCAGCATCCACAATAACACGTTGGGTAGGAATGGGTCTTAAAGCATTGCACTTGCCAATTTTTCATCATAAAAATATAGACAGTATTAATAGCTACTAGCATTTCCGGCATCACGCTTGACTTCTGGAAGGGGATCCCCTGCCACATTCCAGAATTGACGTCTGCTGGGGACAGCCGTCTTTGCAAGTGCCAACTGAGTTCCTGCAGGGAAGGGCCCGTGTCCAACATCCCATCTATCAAGCAGAAGGCAGACAGAATTAGAAGTAGGATTGAGAAGAGATGTCATAAAATCTTGAAATCAGCATGGCATTCTCTTGATGAAAGAGAAGGAAGATACAAAGAGAAGAAGAAAAAAAAGCAAACAGCTCTTGGTTTGTATGTAAACAATAATTTTGTGGGTTTATACATTTTTATTAAAAAATTAATGAAGATTCAGGATCAAAGAAAAAAAAAGAAAAAACTATGTATTTTAAATGTGTTCTGTCTCTGGCCAACAAAGTCATTCTTGTTCCTTCCCAAGTCTTGCATGTTTGTATTTTTACACATCTATTTATGGTTAGAACAGTCTAACGTAACATTAAAAGAATTAATCTTATCACCACTGAGGAAGTACTGGAAGATAAAATCAGGATTGCTCTTTGATCATTAAATGGCTTTAGAATTCTGCACACAAACAGATCTCTCTCTCCCTTATCAAATGTCAGAGACACAGTTATGGCTGCTTGTGAAAGATATCTTTTTCCTGCTGAAACATATATACACAGATCTTCACATGGGACATATGCCCTTTTATTTTCACGTCTTTCCTCAGATAAATAAATTGGTTCTATTTGTAGGGAACGCGAGGGAGTTTTGGGGGTTTGTTTTCTGCAGGGGAGGCAAGAAAGAAGAGTCATATAGGGGCAAATTAAAAGAAGGGTCTGTGTGTCAAATGAAGGTGCTTGTAATCTTGGAACACAACTACCTATCTGCAGGAAACCACTCTCACATTCACAGTATACACCATGTTCAAAATGGGGGGGGGGGGAAGAAGTAAAGCATTACCATAACGATTTGCAAGTAAATCCACAAACACACACAGAAATGTTTTGGGTAATGTTGATATGCATAATGAATATACTAGTTAGGATGCATTTTAGGACATAATACACATGTTCTCTATATATGTGTATTCATACTTAAGTGAGGCATCTTTATGATTTGCTATGATCGGCCCTAGGCTGGGGCTGGGCCATGGTGCATGTAAGACCAGCATGGACAGTGGCAGGTTGGCTGGGAGAGCAGGGGCACAGCAGCATGGGGGGGCTGTGGAGAATGGAAATGGGGGTAGACTCTTAAAGTAGGTAGTTATAGCATCAGCATAACAATGCTTTTTTTTTTTCCTTATTCAATTATCAGCAGCAATTATGAACTGACATTAATAACCACAGTAGAAATCTGGAAAACTGGCTTGGATTGAATAGTGGAAGGTCAAGTAGAAAGGGGGCAGAAGGACTCACAGCTCGTCCCTTGTGCATCAGCCCCTGTGATTCAAGCTTACTGCTCACCACTGCTCACTGCCTGGAATGGTAACTAAGAGAAAAGCTTGTTTCAGTAAACGAGAAAAACATTTGGGCTGAAATGTAGCCATAAAAAAAGATGATGATTTACTGCTTTTCTATAAATTTGTGTTTTTCCCATAGCCCAGCAGTTCCCTCACCCCTTCTCAGGCTCTCAACAGACATGTTTTCTGTGTCTGTTTTGCAATGGAGTATTTCAGAATTTGATCACAAACTCCATGGTGTGCTGAGCAACACCCAGCCTTAAACATGCCCTAACAGAATGATGCAAAAATTAAGTTGCTAGTCTTTCCTCAAGACAGATTAAAACAAATTATTACCTTAAAGTTTTGTAATTTAATTTCAACTCTTTTTTTTTTTTGCCAGGAAAAAGCTTTTTTTTGATGCAGTGCATTTGCCTAGCTAAAGCATATACATACAGTTGAGTACACCACTAGAGTCAATAAATTAATCAATGGGAAGAAGTACTTTCACAGTTGGTGTCTATACATGCCATCCTATGCACCTACAGACATACACACACACTGCTATTGCTTAGTAAAGGCTCCTAGAAACCCAAAGAGGCTGCGTAACACCCTGGTAAAATTTCCTCCATTTTCTGACAACAGGACAACAACAACATCTTTTTTTTTTTTTTCTTTTCTGGGGAAGACATGCACACCCACAATGCTGCTAATCTGAATAAACCTGGCAGATGACAAGACCTAGCTTAGCACAGAGCCCAGGAGTAGGATACGCCATAACAGGTCAGCTTAAAAGTGACACTTCCCAACATGTGCAGTGCATTGAGGTGCTTATGCCAAATCTACGTACAGAATGAAGTCAGTGGAATTACACTGGGGATGAATTTAGCCTCATAACTTTACTGATCTATTTCCTACAATTCTCTTAAGTATTCAGTTGCTTCCTGCTAATTATTTTTGCATTACTTTATAGAAGGCTAGTGCGTGCCACATGGGGCTTTTGTAAAATGTTCTTTAATCATTGTCACTCAAAGTAATTTAAGTTTCTGAATGAGTTTATACAGTAGTAAAGAAGCTGCTGGAGAAAAGGTTATGGTTCTGGTCTTGTGGGTTATTAAAGTGAAGCTAATACTTTCCATACAAATCTCCTTAACAATATTTTGTAAAAGCTCATGCCAAGCTGAGTTTCTGCTTTGGTGAAGTTAATGGAGCTCCCCAGGCATTCATAAGAGTCTGGCCTGGATGGGTCCAAGTACATGTGAGGAAAAAAAATATGCTCACACCGGGAACTAAGCTTGCAAAAGAGAGCTTAAATTTTTAATTCTGACCTCCAAAACTCTGTTTCTTTATCTCATATCATATGATTTCCTACTGGTAGGCAGAATTAAGTATGCATTTTGTCTCCAGGACCCTTCTATTTTTAATTATGGTGAGGAGTAGGACTGGGTATTTTGAAAATATGTGAAAGTACAAAGATGGTTGCAAAGCTCAAAAAGATCAGCTTCCACTGGAATGAAACAGTTTGTTGCAGGTTGCATCTGGTACATGGAGCAGTTTCTGTAGAGTTAGTACTATGTAAGATATGAAAACAGTGACTCAGACATTAAGTGCAAGATCCATTTTCTTTAAGCACCCTGTATTAGGCATAACATGGTTCAGCAAAAGCCTGAAAAAATGAGAATAATCTCAAGTTCTCTGTTTTCACCTGCATGCAGCCTTCTCAGAGTAACTTGCTCTTTTCTGAGTCATCTCCTGTATGGATTAATACTAGAGTTTTCCAGATTCCTTACAAACTACTCCAAATATTGCATTTACTTAAATGAGCAAACACATAACAAAAAAATAAATAGCAGCTTCAGCATAATTTTCAAGCAAGGCCAGACCAGGCCCAGGATAGCATGAAGTCAAACTGCTCCAATTCCTATTCTAGTGCTTTTTCAGCATTTCTGCCTTTCTGAGAGATGTTAAGATATGATCATGTGATTGCTCCCAGTGTTGGGATAGTAGGTTTTGCCAGTAGATTCAACCAAGCTCTCAAACACTAGCTCTGAAACGAATCAAATGAGAGACTGGGAAAAAGAAGCAGATGGTTCTTCTTACCTTGCTAGTGCCACTCTTGTAAATCATCCAAAAGGTACCTTAATTCTGTATGGCTACTTCTTTGCATAAATTTAAGTATCTGCTTATGTAAATTCTGTATTTAGTTGGAGGCCTGCTATGTTTTCCATGACCGGGCCAACCACCCCTTGCCATTACAATTCAGGGTTCTTTTTCATATCTGTTCCAGCAAAAGTCTCACAGCCACAATGACAGTTGCAATTACACAAGACGTTTCAGTGGCAGAGCTGTAGCCTGAATAGAGGCCAGCTGATGTCCTAGCTTCTTTTCCAAAGGCTGCATTGCTCTTATTCAAACAGCCTCTCTCTGTGGGTTATCTGGTGTCAATTTATACTTTACCCCACTAGACACCAGTCCCTTGAGTATTATTTCCCAATCAGATAATTATTCTATTCAGCTCCTCTAAAATATTCTCTGCTGCTTTGAAACAGGAGGGGCTGGGCTGCCCAGTTTATAGTCTTTAAGCTCTGTTCATGCAGCTGAGAGAAATGACTCATACCGCCAATGTGGATTTACTCATTAGGTCTGTTGTGCTAGTAGATGCTCTGGGGAAGCTGACAGTGACCAAATATTTCCTTTTTATCAGCGCAGCTATTTCTCTCTCATCTTGATACAGAGCAGCTCTGGTTGTCACTGGTATGCGCTGCAATCTTATCAGATCTGCCGTCTCTTTCTTTCCTCCTTTGCTCATGAAAAGTTACTCCACTGACTTTCTCAAAGTACCTTATCAGTGCTATTTCACAACCCCATCACTTTAATTGCCAAATGCATAAAAAACATTTTGGTCTCAAAGGAGGTAAAAAATATTCAGAGGTGAAATGAGTAACACCCACATGTTTTAAAAGATCTTGCTGTACAGAGAGTCTTCATTTTGTCCTTTGATACAGCTTTCAGAATTAATTCCAGTCCCGATCTCTCAAAGCATTTGCTGACTAAGATCCACAAAACCTCAATATAACTGGCAAATTTAACTTTTCAAATCATATCTTTATGCATGTGTGGAGTTGAAAAAGCTTTACCACATCTTTCACCCCTTTTTGTCTTCATCTCACATCAATGAGGAGAAAAACTTCCCAGTGAGGAAGCCAAGGACTGATTTTGTGATAGGCTCCACATTCACCAAAATAATCTGCTGTCACTGAGAACCCAAAGCAAGCATGGTCTGGCACTGGGGGCTTGACTTGGTGCTCCACATAAGAATTTGTGGTGTCCTAGACACCATGTTTCAAACATTAGGCTGTTCTTATGCTGCTTCTCTCAGAAACTGCAAGTGTGTGTATTTAGCTCATCAAATTATAAGACATGAGTAAGTAAAATGAGTTCTCTCAGGAATGATTACTCATGAGTTAGTAGTCAATGATTAATAACTGATCATCAATGCAGTTATTTCTTCCAGGTTAGGTAGGGAATCATTTTGCAGAGCAAAGTAACACTGCTCTGGAAGTAAAGGTACAAGGACCTCAGTAGCAACATGTCCCCTTTAGACAGTGAGTTTAAATAGTAAGGTTGTCTGCGGGTAAGGAGAGAACTGACAAAGTGATAAAGTACTACCTAATTACTTCAGAAAGCAGATTTCAGTACATCATATAAGCAAGAAGATCATTTTTATCAAACTGAAAGGATTTTAGCATGAGGAAAGATTGAATGTTCCATTTCATAAAAGTGCATCTATGCCTTTGTATAGAAATTAAAAATATCTAGTCTTATGGCAAGTAATATGCTCTATGACAAGCCTTCCAAAAGCCAAGCAGCAACCTGGTTGATGTTTTTCCTCTAGAGCAGGAGAAAAATGCTATAGAAAATAATTTATTTTTAATGAGCAGCTTTTAATTTTCTTTCCTTGTCTTTTCACCAGGATAGATCTGGTGTAAGTATAGGGGACCTCTTTCGTGTTCTTTATTTCTTTTAAATGATCCCAGCATTTCACAGTGCTTAATCTAGAGAAGCCTCTGGCATTTATGCAAGTAGACCGTGTTTCCTCCCTCCATGGCTCAGTCATTACACACTGCTTATAATTCATAGAGAAAAGTCTGTCTGTGCAAAGGAAATGTGCACAGTGTTTATAAGTCTGTTTTTCTTCTCCACTCTGCCCCTGTGCCAATCTTTCGAAGAATGAGAGTGACCATTTCAATTTAGCTACCTGGCTTCATACTCATCGTCAGATACAGAACATAGCTCTTGTGATATGCACTTGGGAGATATGTAGACATCAGCATTACAAGTTGTTCTATTATCATTCTTCAGTAAACACTTTTCAGGATCCTTGGGATACAGATCCATTGGGGGTTTGGAACCTTCCCATGTGAGCAAAGCTGTAGTTGTGATTTTGTGTGATTGTGCTTCTGGACTCTGCAGTATGGGCACCAGTCCATAATAAAGACAACAGCACTATTGCACATGTACTGTCTTAAAACTTTCATTCATCGGTGACATGGGCTTGGGCTGAGCCAGTAGAATAGAGGAGCTGGAAGCCCTTAAAATCTTGTTAACCAAAAGTTTGGAATTATTTTTCTCTCAGTGGAGAAGCCTCAATAACAAAATGCTTGACCCTCCTTAACACATATTCATCGAAAGAGATTTACTCTAATAAGCTTCTCCAGTTTCTTTTAGCAACTCATTATAACAAACAATCACTTTCATAGAGTCACAGAAAAGAGATCTGCAATGGACTTTGAGGATATGTCTTCAGTGCTAAGTAACAGAGAGCTAGGGAGGAAGCTTGAACACTGGAGCACTGATCGTCCACACTGTTTTATTGTTTGATCTCTGCAGCTAGTTTTCCTCAAGACAAATCTGCTATAGAAGGGCCAGTCCATGTGACTTTGTCTCAGGACCAGGAATCAGCCCTGAGGCCAATTAGACATAGGCTGAAAGGTTATAGAGACATCTTTTCTTCTCAAAATAGAAAATATCATCATGCAGTAATTTATTCTGTTTCTATATGAACCAAATCTAATCAATGAGCTTTGTGGGCTGAACACTCCAGGGCTGTGCTCTGCCCGACAACTTCCACTATTTCTGAATTTTGCTCTGCTCCCACTGACATCAACAATTCCTCATTGTCACAAACAAGCATAAATAAATTGTTGTCACCCCTCCCAAGTCTCATGTTATAGTATTCCAGTAAATTCGCAGTGAAATATTCATTTGCACCAGTTATGAGATTCTGGTGAGTATACTCGTGTTAGCTTGTATACAGTTTTTATCTGCTGAGAATAACAGATGCACCTTCCCAAGCCTCAGGATAGAAAACCAGTACAAGACAGCCTTAAATGTAATGGGCTGTAATGCGAGCTACCTGCATAGACAGCAACCCACGTGTCTCCACTGGAACGATTAGGAAAATTGTTCAATAACGTCATCTCAAAATTCTTCCTGGGCTGTGATCCTTGGAAACCCTTTGGGAATGCAGGAGGTAACCCCTAGCAGGAATCCTTGCAACATGTTTGTAGCCTATGAAGTATCGCAGACTAAGCCCGTCCTAGATGATGATATATGGAATCAGTACCGCAAGGCATCAGTGACACTAATTTCTCAGTTAGACCACAGTACCACTCAACATCTTCTGTCAGGCTTTATGAAATTAAATGAGGGCAGAACTTGGCCTTGTAATTCTATCCCCTAAGCTGAAGGAGAAGCTCCAATTACGACCAGTACTATTAATATTGCTACCCTCATTCAAGCCATCCAGCCACTAAGGGACAAAGCAATTACAATTCATGCTAAGGTAATAAAGATGCCTTCGTATAACAACTCTCCAAAGCAAATATTTTGAACTATGCAATGGTGCATTTTTCACTTTTCCCACTTCTTGACTGCTACTCAGACATAGGAAAGCCAGAAAAGTCCAAAGCCTGATAGTCACTGGTTTTATTTTCCTGAAAGTAATGGGGTTTTTTACAATACTTCATGGGTTCTGGGCCTGACTTTCAGAAGCATTAGGTGATTGTACCTCCTGTTCTACTCAGTGTAAGCCCTTGCGGCTCAGCTTATGTTGAAAGTAGGTCTTCAGTCAAATCTGTGCTGTATCAGGCTTCTGAAAACTTGGGTATCCATTTTGGTATAAAGAAAAGTACATAGGAAATTGTGTGTGGACATGGATTTTTCATTTCAGATTTGCTAGCTTTCTTCTTTCCCATTTTATTTTATTTTTCCTAATACAAACAACTTACAGGAATAAAACAAGAGGATAAAGCACATGGAACAGGGTAACTTTTGGAATAAGATAAATGTGCACAGTGAAATGAGGGAATGTTTTACTTCTGTCTTCACAACAGACAGAAGTTCCCAGAGCAGGCAAGATTCCCATAGAGGAATCGTACCTGCAGATCCAGTCACAAGTCCCTTCTGTTTCCCAGGCCTGTGAGGCAATGGGAGGAAGAATTTTACCCTGTTGACAGGGTAAAACCCAGGAGCAGAGAGAGACTGAGTCTCCTGTCCCCAGCACTCTCATAGCATCTGTGCCCAGACTCCAGAAAATACTGATATTTTCACCAGGTTAGCAGTCCAAGCACCAAAAGCTACCTTTGTGTGTTGTCTGTAAGCCATGAGACAGTGTTCAACAGCCGCCTCCTCCTCTTCTATATTTACCCACAGAAGTCTCGTGGATGTCCCAGGACGCTTCTCAGCTGGTTGTGCAACACTCAAAGCCCCCGTTGTTACAAAAGAGACTTTTTCAGTTCCTCTCAGCAGGCTGCTACGCTATGGGCCTTCAAATCAAGAACAGACTCGTCTTGGGTTCCTCTTATTCTTTTTAATGTGCCTTTTCCCTAGAGATGCCTCCCCTCCCCACATTTAAATTTCCTTTCCTCTTTTGCCAGTGTTAATGTTATGCATTAGATATTTGGCACAGCTGTGATATATATTTCCTCCCTCCTAACTTCAGCCTGTCTTTTGTTCCTAAATGAAAGCAGACTTCAGAGCACTGGCCCCATGTGGCCAATCTCTCTGAGCTACACCTGCTTTCACCTCACCCAGAACACAGGGAATCATGAACAATACATCTCCAAAAATGTCAGTGTGTAATTTAGAATACCATTAATAAATTATCCAAGAAAGTATGGCATTGCTAGGGGACGCCAGCTTCTTCCTGCTCATGGAACAGCAAAAAGTATACCTGACATGCAAGTACGTAGGAACGGAGTGCTGGTACTTGTAATGGATTTTTCTGGATCATATCTTTCTGTTTTGCAAGCTATTCTTTAGACTACTCTGACATTTTAATTCTTTTTTCTTTTTTAGATTGTAGAACGTGGAAAACATGATGTCCTAATCATCTTTTTCAAGTCCCCCGTCTCCAACAAAAGGCAATCGTCATTTACAGAACACTTTATTTAATAAGTTACTCCCCTCTTCTTTCTCCAACTGTGGAAGGCTGAAGGAAGAAGAGTAGGAGTTGTTGGAGGCCAAGTGAGGCTCAGATAAGAAGAGTCTGAGGCAACAGTGGCAGCCACTGCATCATCTCTCACCATGATGTCATTGCCCGTCTGAAAAATGTGACACTTCCAGCGCACTACCATAACCAAACACATCAGGATCCTTACAGACGTCTGCTGAAAATATTTTCTCAATACCTAAATTTCCAGTTTTCTCACCCATAGCACATTGTTTTTTCTTATCCCTTGCCTTCATCAGCTTGCAAAAAACCAAACATGTAATACTTGGTTTTGGTAGACTCTGAAAACGTGTTTACATCTTTGCTGTGGTTATTATGGTATTTTGCTTTGAAAATGTGATCTGCATTAGTATTGACACTTACTCTTTGCTTTTGAGGAGGTTTCCACTGCCCTCACTCGTGTGGAGCAAGGTACCACCATGTTGTCTGCTGGCAGTATATAAAAATTAAGCATTTATAATATGAACTGATGGAGCTGTCAAGGTGTAAGAGGAAGAAAGTAGGTCCCATTTCCCAGCTGGAGAATTGAGGTGTGAGAAAACTGATTTAGCCAAAGTGGAGTTGAAGCCTAACCATATTTTCCTTAAACAGTACGATGAACACATTGGTTTCATTACAGCTTCATAGATATTCGTATATTAGTGTAGATACGAGTATACTAGTTTGGAATATGCCATGTGCTTTATTGAGGAGGTAGAAGGAATAAAGGTGCCTTGGGGGCTCTACCACCAAAATCCCAACTTCTGGAGGTTAATACTGCAGCAGACTGAAAAATTAAAATTAAACTAAAATTATGGGGCCCCAGCGAGGGTACGTGTCTACTCGTGCTGCTGGAGCCAGGTCTCAGGGGAACAGCTTAATCGCAGCTCAACGGGAAAACAGGGTCAGCAGACGAGTATGCAGCACTGCACAGGGATGTGGTAAATGATCTGCAGCAGCTGCAAACTGGAAACTGCAGAAAAATAGTGTTAGATAGTAGCTCTTTGGAGAAGTACTTTAAGGTGGAATTTTTCAAGAGGAGAAAATTCAGATTTTCATTTCCAACTTCTCTTGTACCTAGGAGCAGATGAGCAGCACAGCTGGCCAGACAGCTTTTCTTGATGTTTATAAGGTAATAAAAATTCATTGGGTGTGTTTGATCTTTCCTCTTAGTGTCTTGGTGTTTGTGTTGGAGATATCCAATTCTTGCAAGTCTGGAGCCAAATATTATCTGTATGAAATCTTTCTCTCAGTACTACATCCTCCCTTGCAACATCATTCACATGTAGTTGTTCTGTTGCCAAATTCTTCAAAACTCTAAGTAACATCCCTTTCACTGACTCTCAGCCAAATCAAGTAACTGAATGCTTACCGTGTTTCTTGGATTCAGGTTATGAACTGCCATACAATGCTACTGATTACATTTACTTCAGTTCTCCCACTTCCCCTTCACCTCCCATATGGGCCAAACTTCCCCTCCTTCTCTGCTGCCTTCCCTTTCTCCTCGGGGTGAATAACAGCATATGTCTCAGCGAAATACAAACCCACCTGTTTTTATGCACTGTTTGTCACACCTCCTCCCCCAAACTCAATGTCCCAAAGCCCACATGCTCTATGTAAGGTAAAATCTGGTATTGATTTTGAAGGGCTAGTCAAGGATCTAGGCTGGCTTTTTTCCAATGGGAGGGATAGAGGTTCATTATGGGTGAGGTGACTGGCATAAAGAAAACCCTTATTCTCAAAAAAAAAAAAGGCTACAATTGACCAGCTCCAATAGTACAGGAGTTGAAGGGAAACAGAGAATAAATCAAAGGCCACTGCAGTAAATGACAAGCTTTCTATTGACTAAAAAGCACTCGATCAAGCCTTAAGAGTAGAGAACAAGCTCCATTTTTAGCAAAGAAAAAGTAAGGCAGATTTAATGAGACTGAAGATGTAGAAAGTCTCCAGAGCTAAAAGAGAAATCGAAGAGTCTGATTTTTTTCCTGGGATGGACACTAGAGCAGTGACACTCTGGCACAGCAGGGTTAGTCCAGGAGACAAGCTCACCAGTCACCAGTACCATTTACTCAGGTGGCTGGGTCTTGTGAAGTCACTATGTTAAAACTGACTCCAAAATACCAAGAGTCCCAGTGATAGCAGTGTGCTCTAAGAAAGGTCGATTTCTAGGACCTTCTCATAGGAAACTATCAGTGATAGGGACCTCTACAAAAAGATCCAGTTAAGGAGAAACCTCTTCCTGCTGATTGTTTAGGGACAAGCAAGTACCAAAGCTGCAGATGAGGAGGTTAAGAGGTTAGGATGAGGAGGTCTTGGAGCACTGGAGCAAAAGTGTCTGTTGCAGAAAGGAATGTACAGGTCCGGCTGGGCAGTTTCTCTCTGCAGATATGCCTGAAATAACCACCAGCATGAGCATCATCACAGCTCCCTTCGGTTTTAAATAGTGTGAAATAAAGCAGTACATTTTTTTCTCCGGAAATACTGCTACTATAGATTCACAAACCAATATGGGAATTATACTGTCAATAAAGGCAAAAAATAGACTCTTGTCAAATCCTAGCTCCAGAAAAAAGAAAACACATTTTTAGAAATGTCTTCAATTAGAAGGTAGAATTTTGGATTAGATATGTTAAGGCATAGACTGAATCTGCTAGGATTGTAAATGCCTCAGCACTTCAAGTTCCTAAAGATCCATGCACGCTTTACATGCAGAACGCATCACTGAGATTAGGCCTATGAGCCCTCATTTTTGGAGCAGGGATAGTATATAGAACTGTTAGGATATGATGAGATGATATTTCAATCATCCTTTGCAGTGGTGTAAATGATTGTAAGAGGACTAAAGTGGTGGCAAGCATGGCTGAGGTAAGATAAGCCTGAACAGATATATGAAAAAGCCACCTGCATAGGGAATTCATACTGAGCTCAGTGTTAGTGAGCTGAATGCGTTATCATCCAAGCGCTAACCTTCATAAGTACACGTATATTTAATACAGCCTACAAATGCACAGATTTTAATGGTGTCTATGGCCCTCTAGATAACTTTAAATGCACCTTGAAAGATTCCGCTTCAAACATGCTAAATCCAAACTCTTTTAAAATTCTGTTTGATCCAACCATATCCGTAGACTGCTATGGAGCTGTTAGACCTGTATTAGCCTGACAACTTTCATGCTTCAAAGGTATAACTATTTTACAAGAAATGTGGGCTAAGTTTGGTCACATCTAGAAAAAAACATGCAGACGAAAGAGCAAGTGATATCACATAACGTATCACAAATCATTCCCTCAATGACTGCTAGTTGTTTTTTTCCTCTTTGCCAGTCATTCGAGAACACTCCCTGTCTGTCTGCAATTCTGGGGGTTTGCCGCATGATTTACATGGACAAACCTCACTCTGCAGACAGTCTGCCAGGAGAGCACTTCAGCATTATTCACTGTGTACTATTAGTGGTAAGCAACATGCCGTTTAGGCTATACAGTTTTGTTTGTACTATCTGGTTGTGCAACTGCAATGCTGAAATAATGAATGATGAACACAACTTCCCAGATGAAGTTTCAGATGAATGACTATTCATGGTAACTACCATAAGACTGTCATGATTTACTTATGTTTTCCATGAATATGCTTATAGTCATCCAAACAATAAATTTAATAACCAGAAGAACAAACTTGTTCTGCAGATTCTTAGAAACAGATTCAGGTCAAGAGTTCCCTGAGCTCTAAGTCTTTTTCAAATGCCGAAGTGAATTTCAGCATTCTCAAACCCTGATAAATACATTCCTCCCTTTTAAGTCCCTGGCAAAAGAAAAAAAAAAAAAAAAGAGTTGATTAAAACTACTGTTTGTTTTCATGCAGTCCACACAGGAAAGGAAGTTTGTGAAGAAAGAACTGGAGGACAGGAGCTTCTGAGTTTTAAAGCCATCTCCAGCAACAACAGTTTCCGTGACTGTTGGTCAATTACGTGTTGTGACTCAGTTTCCCTGTCAACGCACTGAGAGTGTTTGTTTCCTTCAAGCAAATAATGAGCAAAAAATAACTTCTCTGATAAAGCTGGCCTTCTGCTTGTGAAATATCTGTCATCTGTTTGCAGTTTACTCATGCTATTAAACTTATGCCTCACTTTTTTTCTTAACTGTGGAAGAAACACAACACAGCCTTTAGAAGGCTTTGTGGTCAAAGGTGTTGTATAACCACCAGTTATTTATTATGAAATGAAAGCACTCTTGTTCAAGTGAATTCCAGCATGAATATCATATGACAGGACTGAGAAGAAGCTTGTTTATTCTATAGACCAAAGCAGTATTTGTCTTAATAAAATGATAACATTGTTCATTTATCTTTAGAGAACTGACCTGATATGTCTCTTGGTTAAGCTTTAGGGCCAGATTTTTCAACCCTGGTTCACCTTGCCATCTATTTATTCCTGTGAACAGTCCTACAGAAAGTTCAGATCATACTGTGTGTGAAAGAAAAAACGGAACAGCTTATGTCTTACCCTCTGTTCTGGGCAGCCTTCGGTCTACCAATGACATTGGCTTGGAATATAACTGAAATAATCTAGGCAGTAATGTTCTTACATTGGAAATAATGTAACATTAGCCAAAAGAAAAAAACAATTAGATTTAATTAAACTAAGTTATGAGAAAGAATCAACGGGGGTTCTTCCTCTTGAAAATGAAATGTTTCAGGGTGACCCTAGCAGAAGTTTACATAGCAATAGCTTGAAGGAAAGGATGGATAAATTATGAAAATAATCTAAGACATTCAAAACCCGCCTGGACGCTGTCCTGTGCAACCTGTTGTAGATGACCCTGCTCTGGTGGGGGGGTTGGACTAGATGATCTCCAGAGGTCCCTTCCAACCCTGACTATTCTGTGATTCTGTGATTCTGTAAACATTTAGAAAACTAGAGTAAATAAGAAAGTAATAACATTGGAGTTGATTTGCAATGAGAGTGAGCTATAGCACCTTCTTTATTGCTCAAGCATCTTTCTCAGTGGGACAAGAAAAGATCAGAAAGAAACACACTAGCATGTGTATAGTAAAATATACTGTAATCAAAGTGTTTTCTGATCTGTCAATATTGCTTGTGCAAGAAGATCTTTGTGGAATACTGTACCCATAGTGCTTAAACGAATGAGTTTAATTCAGCAAATACTGAACATGATATGGGTTGAAGGGCCGTGACAATCACCACAACAGTTAAGAAATGACATTTCTCATGAAGTCATGGCATACATGTCACAAAGACGTGGCATACATGATATCCAAAATGTGTGTTTCCACCTTCCTCTGAGAGGTCACGTCCAGGCCAGTGGTTGGGCCAAGACATGAGACTAGCTAGGCCAGCAAGGTCTAGCTCATGTAGCAGATCCACATTAGACCTAGATCTGAAGTATTTTTGCCACGCACAACCTGCAAACAAACTCATCACCCTTAGCACTGTTTCTTACTGAATTCGCAATAATAATCACAGATGCCAGGTGCTCTTACCCTCAAAGCATCAAATTCAAATAAGATAGACAAGAAATATATCAAATGAGAAAGCAAAGTAATCAGGAAGAAAGCTTGCATGACCTTCAGTAGGGGCATGTTTATTTTTGGATTTTAAAGTTTGGTACATGAAAGTCTCAATTCTTTGTCTCCTACGCACACATGCAACATATAGCTCCGGTTTCACGTTATGAAAACACCAGTGTGATAGCCTGCAGGCCAGTCCCCATATTATTTTTGTTAACTGAAAAAAGCCCCCAAACAAAGCAATTACTTTGCTTTGCAATTATTTTTCTTTGAGATTATTTTGCAATTATTTGCCCCCCCCAGGAGCTCCACTAGAGCAGCCCTATTTTATTTAGCACTGCAGGTGCAGACAAATTTCTCTACCCCCTATTTTGACATGGGGTGCCTACCAAGCAGTGACTACCCCAGTAATAAACACAAAATCTGCATGATTTATAACATTATTGCCAACTCATTCTTTGAGGAATATCTGCATGCTACTGCAACCCCCTGCCTGTAGTACTTAGCCCACAGAGGCAAGATTCACTCTCAGTATTTACAGCTCTTCAACTCAAACTGAGGCTTGTGATTTTTAGTTCTGGACATCCCAGCTTCAGTTCTGGGATTTAGGTTTAATCCCGTTCAAAGCTGGGGGAGCACTAGGACGCAGTTCAGTTCATTTTGGCCAACAGGCGACTGCTGTGTTGTAAATCCACCTGGAAAGTTATGACTATGCAGTGACATAGTCATGACTGCGACTATAATTCTAAGCTTGAATGCTGTTAGCAAGTTTCCCTTCCTTTACTGCTGCATTTTTAATGCCTGAGCTAACTAAGATTATTTGAATTGCTTCAACCATGTAAAATATTTATGCTGCTACGGAAGTCTTAAGGTCATAAAGAAATTGCTACTAATAGAAGCAATGCATTACCAGAGTCAGTGTTTGTGGGTCTTAACTTTTTCCTGCTACATGACTCACCCCACTCAGTTATTTAGAAGTATTTTTTGAAAGGACTGACTTCCTCACTGGAAGGACTCTTTGCTTAGGTACAATCACAGTTAAACAAATCCAAGAAATTGAACTGAGGGAATGAAACAAAAAGGAAAATAGAAAAACTGGTTCCTATATTACTATTTTTAGGCATTCAGTATTGCACTGCATATTACCAGAGAAAGCCAGGGGAAAGGCAGCAAATGCAAGAATGTACATCCAAAATATATTCAACAGCTGACCTGGAAACTCGGTTTCTAAAATAGTCGAGGCCAGAAACATCTCCACACTTACAATGGCGAGCATCTAAGCAAAAGCGGCTGTTTGCTGCACTGCTCTGGTTTGGAGGGGAACGGAGGAGAGGCCTTCCTCCTGGTGCAGAACCGTGCGTCCTAGTGCTCCCCCAGCTTTGAACTGGATCAAACCTAAATCCCAGACCAGGCAAGCAGAAACCTGGAGGTGTACAGGCTTCAAATCTGTATCTCTTATTTGCATTTTGCACAGGTTTGTAACCCCAGGGAAGAATAGGAGAGTGAGTAGCTTCAGATCAAAATAACACTGCAAGTCAAATTATCACAACAAATCTTTCTGATGCATTTCTGGGTACTTAATCTCAGTTTCCTACCTCAGCTCTCTGCCTCCAGCCCCCCAACTCAGCCAAGGAGGGGACGGCATTGTCACCCAGCTCTGCACCCCACTGGCAGACACCATGGTGCCAAGCAAACAGGAGGAGGAAATATATCTTGCAATCAGAGGAGACACGGTTCAGCGAAGCCCTAAAAGCTGTGTGTGAGCAGAAGCAGCTGCTGTGCGGGGAAGCCCAGGCAGTGAACCAGTGGGAAGCAGGGGCTGCTGGCAGGTCAGATGTTGCCCCAACAGGAGGTTTCGCGAGGGCAGCCAACCATCAAGTCATAGCTGTGCATGCATGTTTTCAAGGAGGAGGGGTTCATGTGTTGGGGTATCCCTTTACAAGGGTATTTTCATGCGCCTGCACTAGGTATTGTGTCTGGCTAAGACATTACTTTTTATGTGGGCATTTCCACAGATCAGGGGTCAGTATTGGGACCGGTGCTGTTTAACATCGAGTGCACCCTCAGCAAGTTTGCCGATGATATCAAGCTGTGTGGTGCGGTCGACACACTGGAGGGAAGGGATGCCATCCAGAGGGACCTGGACAGGCTGGAGAGGTGGGCCTGTGCAAACCTCATGAAGTTCAACAAGGCCAAGTGCAAGGTCCTGCACATGGGTCGGGACAATCCCATGCACAAATACAGGCTGGGCGGAGAATGGATTGAGATCAGTCCTAAGGAGAAGGACTTGCGGGTGTTGGTGGATGAGAAGCTCAACATGAGCCAACAATGTGCGCTTGCAGACCAGAAAGTCAACCACATCCTGGGCTGCATCAAAAGAAGTGTGACCAGCAGGTCAAGGGAGGTGATTCTGCCATTTTCTACTCCTCTCTGGTGAGACCCCACCTGGAATACCGCATCCAGCTCTGGAGCCCCCAACATAAGAAGGACATGGACCTGTTGGAGTGAGTCCAGAGGAGGGCCATGAAGATGATCAGAGGGCTGGAGCACGTCTCCTATGAAGACAGGCTGAGAGAGTCGGGGTTGTTAAGCCTGGAGAAGAGAAGGCTCCAGGAAGACCTTGTTGCAGCCTTTCAGTACTTAAAGGGGGCATACAGGAAAAGTGGAGAGGGACTACCTATCAGGACGAGGGGTATCAGTTTTAACTTGAAAGAGGATAGATTTAGATTAGATATTAGGAAGAAATTCTTTATTCTGAGGGTAGTGAGACACTGAAACAGGTTGCCCAGGGAAGCTGTGGGTGCCCCATCCCTGGAAATGTCCAAGGTCAGGTTGGATGGGGCTTTGAGCAACCTGGTCTAGTGGAAGGTGTCCCTGCCCATGGCAGGAGAGTTGGAACTAGATGATCTTTAAGGTCCTTTCCAACTCTAACCATTCTATGATTCTATGATTTACAGTAGTTTTGTGTTCATGAGCTAGAGGTTATTCTGAAATCCTACGCAGGCCTCTGTCGTCATGCCTAGAGGAGCATGGAGTGTGCACCTTGTAGGACAATCAGCTGCAGTAGGAAGGGTTGTAATAAAGTGAGATTTCTAGATCTAGAGACAACAGAGAAGCAAAGAACACCCAGAAGTAACAGGAATCTCTACAGCTTGTAAGCTGTGTCTCACTTTTGAATTGTTGTACCATGGCCCCTGTGGTAGGGCTGCACTGGGTGACTGGCAGTGATACTGCACTGGTGCTGTTGGCACCATGATTCCCTCTCTGCAGGAGAAATACACTGAGCCCAGTGTATTCAGTGCAATGCATCCAAAAAGGCACTTTGGGAAGCCACAGTCACCCCCCGTCTGTGAGCACTTCACTGTCCTTTGGGTCTCTGAAATAAGCAGCATGTGGCGTGCAGCCCCCATGTTCTGCAAGAGCAGTCCCGCCTGATTACAAGAATCAAATGTTAGATGTTATGTCCTGGGAAATACCAATCTGCATTATCAACAAGATACTGAAAATCCATGCCAGATGTTAACATCTGTGTGCCCAGAGGAGCAGTGAGGAGCCATGGCCGTGGTTGTGGTCACAGAAAATCATGTGGTGAGCATCTGTGGGTTTAGCAACTGACCTTTCTGTCTCACACGTAACCAGGATCATGCAGAAGAGGGTGTGCTAGTGTGTGAGTATCTTACCTCCAGAGCACAGGCCCTAGCTGGTTGACAGAGAGCAGCTCTGCCTGTAGCCAGGATCAGTTAATGGCAGAGCTGACACTCAAGGAGGGGGACTCCTTTGCCATGAGCGCTCCCTCTGACCTGCCTGTGGCATGTTCCTGGCAGCACTGGAGATTTTCTGCAAGTATCTGCGAGGCTGTGACCGTGTTGGTGTCCATCTGAGCATCACTGGTGCATGACAACACTGCTCATGGCCTCAGCAGTGATCTCCTGCCAAGCTTGTCCGCATAGGTTTACGTGTCCCTGGGCTTGATATATACAGCTGCATGTGAGGTAGTACTGACCCTGCTACAAAGCTCTTTAATGGCAGTTTATGCAGAGCAGGTTAAGTATTTGCACAATAGGATACACAGTTTAACTGCCTCCTTCCTTGCTACCCATACATTTTTTTTCATCTCACCTTAAGCCTCTGTTTATTTCATTTGGAGCAGCCTACTTCCATCTTACACACTTTTTAAAAAAAAAAAACCAAACAGAAAACACCCTTCATGTTAGCTGGATTGTTTCTGTAAATGTAAATTTTGATATTAACCTTAAAATTTTATTCTAAATTTGTTTGCCACTGTCTGCATGCTGTCTTCTCTGCAATTTATGTTATACACTCCACTCTCTCCTATCACTTAATTTCAGGATACATTTTTTTGTGTGACACATTCACAAAACACAGCTGTATTATATCTAAATCTGCCTCGGCTCAAAGCCTAAAGAACTACAGTGTCTTTGAGTTAAAAATCTGGCTTACCCGGCAGAGATATTTTTGTAGTCTCTTTTTAAAAATTTACTCTCTGTTTGTTATTTAAAGTGGTATCTTGAAATAAAATGTCATCATTTGTCTGTACATCATAGCTCATCAGTACAAATCAATTTCTAGTCATGAAGCTTGAAGTCAGACTCAAAGTCCTAGAAGATTTTGGAGTACTTAAAATGTTCAAAGCATTTGAGTGGATTTCCAGCACCACTTGTTATTAATGAAGGTTTATTTTTACTGGAGAAATAGAGTGACTTCTGATCATCATGGTATAGTAAACTTTGCTAATTACAAAAAGTAGCAAAACTCGTTTTCAAGCAGAAGCTGAAAAGTGCAAAATATGGTGCTGTTTTGTTCATGCTTTGTCAAAATCAAAATAAAATTGTGAAAAATTTTGGTTCTAAACATGTAAATTCCACTTACGGAGTTAAACTGGTCATAGCACAGAGACTGTCCCTCAGTGCAGACAATATTTCATCATTTGAAATCTGTTTCCTACGAAAGCTTCCAAGGCTCCAGAATGTGGTATATCAGCTGAAACTGTCAATGTTGGTGAAGTTTTAAATAGTCTGACATGAGGCATTTCCCACACTATAAACACCTTATAAATGTTGGCCTGTTAGGGTCTGCCTAGATATATCTAATAGTGGAAGCCAGCATGGAAATATTCAAGTTATTAGAAGATATCCCTGCATTTTCAAAGTCTGTAGTATAAGCGATAGTTCATAGTATAATTTTTCCCCGATGGCACTATTATTTTTAATGAATGTGTATGTGATGCAACCCGCCAGGCCATGAACCCCAGCCTGGCTTGAAATGTTTGTGCTGCTGGAACAGAAAGGACTGTATGCCCACAGCTCATCTCAGAGGGGTGAGCGCCACAGCGATCCCGCGTACCCAGCCCTGGAAATAAAACACATTAACCAGGTCTGACTGTGTTTCCTTCCTTGCCTCGTAGAAAATACAATATTTATGATTAAGCTTTGTAAATGAAAATCAGAGCAGTTTCTGTGCTCGTTCGAGCTGCACAGCCTTATTCTGGGTGATTCATTCATTGAGTCAGGCAGCCATGCATGCAGTCATTCATAAGTAATGCCACGCTTCCCTTCAGCATGCAACAATGATTTACCTCCCTGCTGCCTTTCAGTGTTTGTTCAGCAAACACGCCAAGCTAGAGAGTTCTTATTTCAAGCTCCACCCTTATTTTTAAAGAAACAGCGTTATCCAATTGCATGCATACAGGGTGCTGTACAGAGAACTCAGTAGAAATGTTGATAAGAAATAGCTGCAACCCATAGTATCCCTCCCAAAATATTGTCTTGACTTGGCAGCCGTGAAAAGAGGGTTGTACTTACTTACAAGCAAGATTTCAGCTCCTTTTACATTCATGCCTTGCCACAAGTAGGCCTATAAAAATTGAGCCATTTTAACAATCACCAGGACCCCTAGAAGAAGACGGGTAGCTCACCTTAGCCTCATACAATAAAACCTGGAGCAAAGGGATTTGATTTTTTCATTTTTTTTTATTTGACCAGCATTTTTTTTTTTTGCTAATTTCAGCAACTAACAGGAAATAAAAAACATACAGAAAATCACAGACCAAGGAAAAGCTTTTGCCCTGTGTATTTTTAAGGAGCTATGAAGAATGAAGATCTGGCCAGAGCTGCAGATTGGGCAATAACGTGTGCTTGATTTTTTTTAAAATCATAGCATAGGGGATTTGTCTCACACAGCTTGACACAAATAAAAGTGAGGCACTTAGTCTAAGCTAATCATTTTACTACCTCTCCACTTAGAGAGGGAGAGAGACAGTGAGTTTACATGGAATGAAAACACCATGTGACACTGCCTATATGATCACTGAGCCTTCTGGCACCAGCTAATTTCAGTTTATAGTGAAATTACAAGGTCAATGCAAGTAAATATCAACAAACACGCAGCTCATGGCAGCCATCACAACTAGCAAAATCCAGAGTGCAGACACATTTTGAGTGAAGCAAAAGGGTTATGTAGCATGGGTGCTTCCTCCCCGTTTTGGGAGGGGAAGAGATTTTATATTTTTTTTCCTTATTTCTAAATAGGCTTCTGAGCTGAACATGTTCCAGTTGGGAAAGCTGGCCTTAAACAATGTTTTATTACATGTAAATGCACAGGAAAAAAGGAACTGAAACTTAAAAAGATGTCGGGGTGTGGCATGTTCATACATCCCAAACATCTGGGGTATCACAATTAGAAACCTTTTGTGGACATATTTTCATTAGTCACAAAAAAGACAGCTCATTTTTTCCTGTTTCCTCAAGATTTCAAAGCTCTACACTGTATCCTCAAACATAAATCATTAAATTACGTTTCAGGCTTAAGGAATTTCATGCTTTGAAACTCTTTTGAAGGTGGCAGATGATTTTATTTTTCTGTTTTGCTTTTTAATTTTGTTTCTTAAAAAAGGAACTTCAGATTATCTTCCATTATTGTTCTCTTTTATAGCTCATCAAAGGACACCCTTATGAAAAGGTACATATTCATGTTAAAGAATAGTGTTTTGAAACATTCTGCTATATTTTGAAATCCCTGGTAACAGCGGGGCTTTAAAAATACCTGTTTAAATCATTTACCTTTCTTCTTTTTAATTGGTTTTTCAAGGAAATCAAGTTTTTTTCTTTGAATTTTTGTTTCTTTACTTTTTGATGTATCTAACATATTGCACCAGAAAAGTAGTAATATCTGTCCACATTTTTCTGCTGTCCTTTAAGTTCTGAAGCACTTTAAGAACTTACTGTACTCAGGATACTCTATGGCCGTTATTCCAGGTAGCAGTCTATTGCTGATCTTAACTGTATATAAGAAAGAAAAATGCATTTGCAGAGAATACAGGCATTGCCATGTTGTGTATTTACTGAAGTGTCTAGCTGAGAATAATTTTTAAAGGAAAATGAATTTTCCACTAAGCGATAAATTTTATAGAGTGGCTGGCTAATGTAGAAAATGTTGATTGTTTGTCAAAAGAATCAAACACCCCAAAATCTGAAATACTTTTTTTGGTTGTGGCACTTTGTTTCTCCGTACTTAGAGTTTTGAGACAAATTTCTTCCAACTAATTAAATGAAATGTGCACGCTAGAGCTGTAAATGCTTCATTTTTACTTTAAAGGATTTCAGCCTTTGTGTGCATAAAGAATGAGAGAAGGAGCAC
The DNA here is from genome assembly GCA_013398815.1 of Ibidorhyncha struthersii. Taxonomy (NCBI): domain Eukaryota; kingdom Metazoa; phylum Chordata; class Aves; order Charadriiformes; family Charadriidae; genus Ibidorhyncha; species Ibidorhyncha struthersii. The sequence goes on from VZSZ01008382.1 coordinate 478,530, forward strand.
TCTATTGCTATGAATATATGTCACCCGACTCTCTGAAAGATCATATCACAAACTGATACACAATGAAACAAATCAAGGGACAGAGCAAAACCAGAAGTCTGCGGATGGGGTAGGAGAAAGTTGAGCCTTGCAGTGTAGCCATGAACATGGGATTCTGCTAGACTGATTTGGACTCGAGATCTGTGACCCCACATACTTTCTATAAACTTGTCTGGACTGATTGCTTATATGGGCAAGCATTAAAATCCATTATACTTGACCATAACTGATTGTCCAAGACACAGGGCAAAACCTTGATGCACAGCAGTGGCACATTTCATTCAATAATACTATTACATTATAAAAAGTGATAAATGCTATAGTAAATGCAGGAGCTCCTTTTCTGGCCAATAGTTTGCACTCAGCCTAGTCACTTCTCTACATAGCTGGGTACAGATCTACAGTTAGAGCACGGAATATAACTTCTTCCCGATTAAACAATATTTGTAAAATAAATATTAACCTGACAGAGTTTTGGCGTATTGGTTTGACATACCTACCAGATCAAAGAGGCTAATGTTCTTGAGGCAGAACTACAGAAAGAGCAGTGGAAGCACAATCCACTCCCAGTGTCTTTCCTGATGTTACTTAACACTGACACAGTTGTTATTGTTAGTATAAAGCAACAATAATCTGCCCTGTGGTTCAGTGCGGAACCTTAAGTGAGCCTGGATCACTTAGGAACAAATGGGCAAGATTTAGGTCCTCCTAAAAGACCTCAGAGCTATAAAAGGCAAAGATTTGGACATTTTATAATTATCTGCATTTTTCAGATGAGGAAATGAAGCAAATGAACCTGAAGTCTGCATCAGCTCTAGGAACTGAACCCAGAGCTGTGATTTCACTAAATCACTGTTTGGCAGGTAGTCGCCTGCCAGACAGTCACTTATGTAGGCCAATGCAGTAACTCCTGCTATTACCATTTTCTCTTTCTGCTTCATTTTTAATTGCCTTTGTTCACCTTTCTGAAACCTCAGCAGTACCTCACTCCTTCTGTTCTGACCTTGTGCACTTTGTAGTGTGGATGGCTGAGGAGAAGTTGTGGCCAAGTTAGCTGAATGCAAATCCGCTATTTTTTTACACAAGAGGGAAGGAGCCTGCCACGACTGAAACATATGAACAACCGATATTTCCTTTCTCACAAAGGACCTGCTCTTGCTCTTTCTGGGGCAAATTAGACTGTCTACACTAATTTCATATCCAAAAGAAAATCTCTGCTTTCCATAAAGGTGAATCCCGGGAACACCGAACTCATCTACAAGACAGCAGTCTTTAACAGAATTATGCTGATGAGGACCACTGACTATTAAAACCATTCTAACTTGTTAGTTTGTCTTTGTACTGCAATGCGTGTCCCTTTATTAATTTGCTGCATGCTATCTAAATCGCAGGTTGCAAATCTTGTGGAGCAGATGTTGCTTTAGGATTATTGCTCCGGACAGCACAGGGGGCATCATATCCTCTTTGAAAACCTGACCACAACAAAAAGAATGAATAATCACCAGTATGAGTCTACAGAATGAGCACGTTTCATATGTGACCCCCCTAGAAGCACAAACAGCTCAGCCATCAACGCACTGTTCATCAAGCCATTTCCAAATAACATCTCCTCTAAGAAGCAGGATATTACAGGTTGAATGACATTTCTGCTCTACTTTTCTCTTTCACTTTCAATCCGTTCAGGCACCTTGAAGCCACATGTAGAAGCTGCAGTGACACTTGCTGAAGAAGGCTGAGCTGATTACTTTCTGCTTCATGGGCTGCTGAGACTCCAGGCACCAGGTTCTTTATGGTACTGATTACCCTTGCATTTTAGCCCATTAAGCATTGCATATCTGCTGAGCTATCCAACTTTTATTCAGAAAGCTAAAAACCTTTGCCATCCTCCAGCACTCTGCAGATGCCCCAGATATTACAGCAGCACAATCAGTCTACTGTTTAGAGTACTTTGTTCCTGTCTCTGTGAATTATGGGGTATCACATCATGGCATGTGTTGCTAAAGTAGGAGATAACCCAACATGACATGACATAATGGGATACAGCCTGTGGGTGCAGGGAGAGGGGTGTGAAGCGAAATACAACTAGACCCATATCTGATGAAAAATCAGTGACCAAAAATTTAGCCAAGCAGTTACTTGTATCTTACCAGATTATTCAAAGAATCAAATTTTTGTTGCACAGTGACCTAAAAGTAAAGAAATTTGATTACATAGCTGTAAAAAATTAGACTCAAAATCTTGTTTGTATTTCAAATAGTTCATAACTTCTGCTGATCCAAAAGATGCTCCATTTTGTCAGCATTAGCAGCCTCTGTTAAATTGAAACATTCTGCAGAAGCCCCTCCGTTTGACCAGAGTTTGGAATAGACTGGAATGAGTTTCAAACCCCACATGTTTCTGTCCAAAACATGTGTATGATTTCCTGTCAATCTTACCTCTTCCCACTCCTCCCAGCCTTGCAGCTCCTTGGCAGCAAAAGGCTCCCAAGATCCACCAGTCTGCTCTGAGTTCAGACCTCCTCTTGCCTTCAAAGATGATTTTGGCACTTGTGGTTCTCATTGCATGGCAGATCAGAACCAAATGTCAAAGTGCTGAAATCCTTTCAGCATTACCTTTCTCCACGCAGCGCTACTCAAATGTTATAGGAAGAACCAAATTAACTGCAGAACCGCTGTTGCAATGACACATAAAATCAATTCCTTGGGAGACATTTAGGGTTTAGTCACGCACCAGGTTCCTGTCCCTCTTTTTGTCTCTTCACGTACACCTAAGTAATCTCAGCAGCTGGCAGCGAGGAGTCTCTCAAGAGAGGCATACATTAGCCTGCAGCCTTACTGTTCTCGAGGGAGAAGTACTTTTCCTGTCCTAGAATAATTGTTTTTAATTGCAAAACATCCTCTGCCTAAATAAAAATAAGATTCCCCTTGGCAGACTCTGACAGGCCAATGATTATTTATTACTTGCAATACCATTACACATAGGAACTCAGTCATGAATCAGAATCCCAAGGGCCGTCTAAATATGCTGTTTCTTATCCTTCCATTTCTGACTAAGTTTTTCGATAAGTGGGTCATTGAATTAGAGAAATGGGCACAGAAGCAAAGAGCACTGGAAAGCCATTCCCTGCAAAGTGTTTGTCTTCTATTAATGTGGTACTTGTCCCATTGAGTGTTTTTGAGCAATATGTACAGCGTTAGTTTCTGAGAGCAGAAAAAGGGAATTGAAGTAGCATTTCAAATGGCTGAGAAGCTTACAGAGAACAGAACAAACAAGAATCTTTCACCTGATAATTAAGAAAATGTATTCTATCTTGTAACCTTACTGGATGCAAAAGTTTATGTTCTTATCAGGTACAACCTTATTTCAGCTCTGGTTTTAGTATATTCTGATAAACTCTTGGAACAAAAACCAGGATTCTCTTCCATTATTTATCAGCCCACGGGTACCCAACCTTTTCTTGCAGCTGTTCACTTGTTTCTGAAAGGTAACTTGGAGCAGAAGAGCTACATGGTGGTGTGTCCTTGTGCATTTAACAAAGGCCTTTTCTCCTGTGCTCCAAACCTGCCAGTTCCACCAGGTGCACACCAGAAGGATTTGTCCTAGTTCCCTGTTTAACTGTATCTCTGCTGTATCTCTACAGCAACAGAAAAATCCTTTCCCAAACACCGATTACCTCCAGAAAAAGAGTTTGGTCACCATATGCTTTCCCCACAATCTTAATGTTTATAAAATCAGTCCAACAGGCCTCCAAAGTCTGTCTGTAAGGGCACTGTCTGATGACTCACACCCATGTTACAGATGAGAACTAAGATGGAACAGAATCAGCAACTCACTGCATCTTTGCTGAGTTGGCAGAAAACTCAGAAATCGTAGTGCTGGATGAGAAAACATAAGCAAAAAAGCAAAGTAAATCTCCCTACTCCCTGCAGACAACCAACTCCACTCAACTTTGAGAAATTATTAAAGGAAGCCTTCCTAGACCAAAGTTAAAAATGCATTTTAAAGAATAAGTTATAAACTCAGTAGTATTGCATGCTTCCTGGGCTAACCCCACCCCCCCTTATCTTTGCTGTTGTGTGAATGTTTATAGTAGACATTAGCTCTGTTTTTCTTTATTTTCCCATTTATTTGCCATTTTCTCTGTGAACTTTTGCAGTGTTTTTACAAGATGATTTAGTCATTTCAACCAGGTGTTCCTTCTGGGTTGATTTTTCAGCCAGAGGATGAATTTTGGTCCTGTGGCTCTGAGTACATTTCCATCCTTCCTTAGACACAGTCGCTCCCATGGTGGGGAAGGATTCTCTCCTCCCGAAAAGCATCTGAGACTGGACACAGAAAGGAGAAGGGAAAGAATGAATTTTCTCAAATGTCCCACCAGCACATATTGCTCACAGGCCCAGGGACATACAGGGACTCCAATTTAGAGTCAAGTAAGGAGTTTTTTCTTGTCTCAGGTTGTTTGGGAGTTTGAGAGGTTGAGGGGAGTAAATGAATTTGCCTTTTTATGTAACATGGTTCACCAGCTGCTGTGACCTGGGCATTTTTAAAATGATACCTTTGTTTCAGCAGTAGTGACATTGATTTCTCACACCTTCAGACAATGGCAAATCTGGTAGGTTGGTTTGTTCGGCTGGGGTTTGAGAACTGAAGCATTTGATCTGACTAATGCTTTCATAGGAATGGTGAATGCTGTGTTAGATCAGGTGAAGGTGGTACTGGATGAAAACCCAGTAACCAGTTCCCAGCAATGGCCCACAATGGATGTGTAGATGAGAATACAAGAACAGGATAAGTGTGTGTAGAGATATTACCCCACAATACTTTCCCAGACTGCAGAAAACTACCATGCAGGGACTTCCTTAACCGGAAACACTGCCTCCATATTTAGTAACAACCCAGTCTCACTAGATTTTTATTGAATGAACTGGATATATCCAATCACTTCTTGAATGTCCCTAACACATCCACAAGTGCAAAGGAAGACTGACAGTGCCTATGGGGGTAAAATTTAGCAAATTAGATAATCTTTAGTAATTTCTTGAAATTAAAAGTTGTGACACTTTTTCATATTACTGTTAATTGGCATCTTATGTCATCCTTAATATCAAGGACAAAAGTTTAGTGCCAGCAAAATTTGTTACATTCCATTTTTGCTTTAATAAATAAAGAATTCTTCTGTATCTGTGTTTTCTCTACAAAGCAGTATAGAGAAGCAAAGGCTACAAGCCGTCTAAGCTTACATACATACTGTATTTGTTGCTTTTCACATTATCATTACAATATAATATAAGCAAATCATTCCCCCACTCTTTTCTTTTGGCCACATGCAGATTCTGAATGGACTTTTCTTGGATTGCTTGGAGGAAATTCTTTTTAAACAGGATGTGCCTCTTCCTCAGGGTGACAGGTTATATACAGAGATTTTTCATCAGAATGAAAACTGCTTCATTTGCTGCCAAGCATATGTAAAGCAAGAAGAAAAGTCTGGCCTTAGTGACTCCTAGGAGACTGAAAATGGAGACTAAATGGAAAACACATACATTAAAAATGTTCTTTTTAAAACATAGTTTTACAAGACTCTCAAAACGTGAGGAACTAAAAAATATATTCAAACAACCAGGTAGTCAGGGATGCAAGCATATACAGTTTTGAAAATGATATTTTGAAGATAGATTGGTGTATTTTAAGTCCAGAAGGGACAGTCATGATCACTTGTCCAATATCCTGTGTACTGCAGATGGACAGATGGGCAGGAGGAATCCTCTCCTGCTTTAAGTCCAAATTTATTCAGAGTGACAACAATTGGTCCTGTGCACCCAATGATCTGAAGAGTTGGATGGTTTGGAAAAAAAAACTGTGTGAAATTTCCAGTGTCCAGAGTACCTAAATTAACTATTTTTTCCCCAAAAAAAAGGCCAGCTTGATCTCGAATGTTTATGATGATGCTGGATCTCTAAAGCATTCATTCGATATATTTATGTCCTGTCATTGTCAGTGATATGGCCATTAGTGGGCTGAGGCTTTCATTTCTCAGTATAGCCTCTTTGTTGTGGTATATCAGTATTAATTTTATTATATACTACCACCAATGGAAAAGACCTCTAATTATCTATCTTGGGATTCTTTATCTGGGGTTTAAAGGCTTGTTATAAACTTATCCTAGAGAGTGTGAAAGAAACACATGGCAAAAGATAAAAAGCAGATCATGTTAGTGGGCTTGAGAGTGTTGTGTGTTCTTCCCTCTTTTCATATTTTTACCGGATATTTTTTGTTTGGTTTGGTGCAAAGTGTGGCAAACTTGAAAAAAAGTAAATCTTGCCTTGAGATAGGAAGAATACTAAAGAGGCTTTTAGACTAAACTGTCAATTATACAGCAAGACTTTTTGTATATTTATATATTCTCTGGAATATTCATGTGTATTCTGCTATTATTTTTTAATAAAAATTGGAAATACACATAAAGTCTTGCAGATTCTGATGTGAAAACAGTGACCTCATTTTAAGACTTTCCCTTTGGGAAAGGAAGTACACTGGGCAATCCTCATCCAAACCTGAAAGATCTAATATTGACCACTACAGAAGCTGGCATGATGGAACTTGTTTTTTCAGACTGTGTAATATTTTTGTCCTTATGCCATATTACTGATGTTATGCAGTATTATTTGAGCTGTTCTGTTTGAATCTTTCATCATACTGATGATGCCAAAGAACTACTGCAATAACCCTGACTCTTGCAAGTGACACGGCATCTCAGACAAGTGTCAACAGTACTGGGGTAATGGAGGTAGGACAGACGGATCTCTGTTTCCTAATTAGTCATCTATGGCTTAGCCTATATGAACCTTCTGCATGCAAGGTCCTGGCCCCATATGCCAAGAGGGCTACTTCATTCTACAAGGAAGGCTGCTCCAAGATGACACCAGTGGTGGAACCCCTTTCATGTCCCTCATGATCCCTGTGCTGTCTGGTCTTTGGCCTTCTCAAGCCCTACAGATTCCCAGGGACATCAGCCATGCAACAACTTTGCATGCTCGGGCACTTTGCTAGACTAAAAGTGAAAACTGGTTGAGTAAGGTGGTATTGTGGATGGCAGGATGCTGTCTCCCCACCACTTGAAGCAGATACCGTACAGAAGTAGGGACACAGTGAGGCTACTGGTGCTGCTCAGGATCAGGCTGGGCAATGCAGCCCTGAGCAGAAGACACTATCACAATGCCAGCCCTGCAACACCGGTGTTTTGGCTAACACATGTACTGTAACTCATGGGACTGTTGGTCTAACAAACACTTGCCTTGTTGCTTCTCTCTATTCTGCTTCCCAGTTCTAGCAAGTGAACCGCCTGTGCTCCCTATACAAGAAGTTCCACAAATAAATTACAAGTTACCCTGCAAAATATATGTTCCCTTTTTTTACCCTAATTTGGTATTTCTGTCGTCATTCAGGTAAAAAACCTGTCCTTTTGTCTCACAGGATCAATACAAGTCACCAGGAGAAAGGTCCTACACAGCAACAGAGGTAGATCCTGTGCCTGATTCTCAGCTTAGGGCAAAGTACTGGTGAATACGATGAGCTTTTATACAAGGGTATTTTCACTAGCAAGTGAACAAAAATCTCACTTTGCAGAGTAGCCCAACAACCAAGAGTAAAAAGTTTTCAGAGACAAGGTACTAACCTGTTTCACTAACTTCACTGGGAGCTGGCACTTGCCAGCATCTCAAAAAAAGTGGGGGTGGATTTGAACCTGAGATAGCAAGTGGTTTAAGTTACCTCTGTTTATTTCACACTTACAGCCCTATCTTCCTATGATCTGTACCTAAGATAAATTGTTCTTCTGTGGGTTACTTATCTTAACAGTGCTGCTCAAAACAACTAAAGGTCAAGTTAGGAGACAATAACATGTATCAATTCAAATCACATTAGCACTTCAGAAAGTCAAAGATATGGACATCTGTGGGGTTACTGGGGGAGGAACACAACATTTGAGGCTAACAACTAAACACGCAGCCTTTGGCAGAATTGTGTTCAAAACTCCTCTGTTGGCTCATGCACTGGAGCAGCAATCACAATTTAGGAAAAATAAAATAAAAGGTCAAAATGCTAAAAGTTATAGTGACAATAACTCATGCTCAATGGGAAGCTAACTAGCTATTTAAAAAGCACCTTTTTTTTCTGTTCCCTATCAATATGCGAATGTTAGTTTTACAGTGCTAGAGAGCCATAATTCTTAACAGAGAGAAATTTTCCCAACATGAGAAATTACCCAAATTATATTCCAAGTGCCTTATGAATAGGAACCACGATAATTTTGCCATTGTAATCTACAGGCAGTTGAATCACGTTAATTTATTTTTACTTCTTTAATGTAAGGCTCAAGCCCAAAGTACTTTGTATTACTTTATTTTGGGGCGTGGGGGGAGGAATCAGTGCCATTGTGTCTATACGTGCTGAAAGTGCAAAAGCTACAGAGAGCCATTGACCTACTAAAAGACATAAGAATACCTGTTATAAAGTGCTTTGAGCATTTTTTAAAGCCAACACCCAGATCTACCCTCAGGGTGAGAGCCTAACACAATGAGTTGTCATTCCACATTGCAGCAGTGGGAAGACTGATTCCTGGTTGCAGTTAGCCCCAAAAGTGGGATGCATTAGTCTTCTGGAAAGCCTTTCCCCTGGCATGCCATGGTAGTACATCTTCATAGCACAGCTTTGCTGGGCATCAGAGAAGACCCAGCTGAATAAGTGAAGACAGAGTAGCATAGCCCATGCACAAAATCCAGCTGACTTGCCTGAATCCCAAGAAATCGGGCCAGGATAGGGGTAGGATTTGTGATTTTGTCCTGTGGGAAGACATGGGAGAAACTCCAGGCAAGATTCCTTAAGAATACCCTCCTTATGGAAACCTGCTCCTGCTCCAGGAACCCTGTACAACCTTTTCGGTTGTAGAGGGGGTGAGAGCATGGGCCCAGAGCTGTGTCACCCACATGCTTTGACTTGGCTCTTTGTCCAGGCCCTCTGTAGTGAGTGTGACAGCCCTCAGCAGGACAGACAAGCAGAGGCCCAGCAGGTATCGCGTTCCCTGAGAAGCTCAGTGTGGAAGGAGGCAGTGATATTAGAGGGACACAGATGGAGAAATACTTCTCAGAGGCACGCCTGTGTTGGTGGAGCAGCATTTTGCAAGTAGAAGGGGATGCCAGATGCACATGCCAGAAGGGGAAGATCAGCTTCAGAGAACGTGGTGCACAGCAGAGAAATTGTGCTTTTGAGGTCCAGCACACACTGTGGTAATGGCAAATGTTCACATCTCCTCTCAGGACTCAAACAACTTGACCTGGCTTTATGTCTGGATATGAAACCTGAGTCTTTGCCTTCAGTGCTAAGGAAATCCATGCTTGTAGGTGGCTACCACATGGTAGCAAGTGCTTAGCTATCTTGCAGCGTGATCTGCAGGGAAACAAAGTATTGTACTTTTCTACCCTGAACTAAACTAGGCCCTGCCAACCACAGACCCACAGTTAACAACCCCATAGTGAAAAAAGGTTTCTGTTATCATCAGTGACAAAGTTTGAGGCTTTTGGTATTTGTGAAGACAGAGCAACCAAACTCTGTTTTGGGTAGTCAAAAACAGATGCACTAGCACATTCAGGCTCTTATTTTATTTTCAAGTCTTTGGGAAGAAAATTAATTTATTAGGAAATAGCAGCAATTTCGGTGCCACAGTTTTCCAGAACGCTTTCTCCTAACTCATTCCTATGCCAGAGTTACTCTGGCTGCTGCTACTGGAAATTGCATCAACAGTCTCAGGAGCAAATTATTAGCCCATTTCTCACCTCCAGCAGTTGATTTCTGTGTCTTTTAGCAAGCTGTGCAACTCCTGTGTAACAGGAGCATTTTTCCCAGCTGAAGCCTCAGTGTACCCTCTTCTGCCACGGGCATACTTCTGCAGCACAGCATCCTGCTGTCTGAACCACACCTTCAGCAGGGAGAAAAAGCAACGGTTCTGGCAGCAACGGCAAAGCACATGGGAATGCTGGAACAGGGACAATTACACTAATGATAAACAAATTTATACAAAACTAATGTTTTCATAAAATGTACCCTAACAAGGATGCTCTAGCCAAACAGGACAAAGACATTCTGGCCTAAAAAATATGTTTTACCTCATAATCACAGTACTTGAATATTTCCTACAGTTTTCTGTGGGAAATACTGGTGCTTGAGCATGAGGGAAGACAGCTATGGGTAAAATATTCTGTTTGTGAATAGAAAGAATATTTAAGCTATAATTCAGTGATGACGTTATTTCAGGGGCTGGATAAATAACCCAAGGCATTTCCAGAATAACACCTCTCCAGTCATCCGCACTCTCCTTAGATTGGATAAGCACCATGCTGACAAAAGCTCACTATGTCCCTTTGAAAATCACCCTCGAGTCAATGGGCTCCAATGAGTTGCAGACCAAACTACTGCAGTAGTCACTCCCTGTACAACACGCTCTGCAGGACGGAATTTTACAGATATTTTGCTTTTCTGTCTGCAAGTACTTTTGATTAAAATTTACTCGGGGTCTTTTGGTCACTTGGACAAGGCATCGGATTTATAAATTATACAGCACTCTCTCTGCCCCACAAGCTGCTCTTTGATCATTGGCCCATGCCTAAACAGCGATGTTAACCTAAAGCCCCTGTGTTCTTTTCTCTTCATGCATGATTCTTGCTCACAGAGCTTCACGCAGAGGAGCTGAAAAGAGGATTTCCAGTGAAAAAAAAAGCCTTCCAGAGGCAAACCAACCCAGAGTCTTTAATGCCAGAGTTGTCATTATAAAAGAATAAAACAAATGAACCTAGGAATATTTTATACGATTTACAGTCCTAATGCTTCCAGTGAGGCCAAACGAATAGTCTTAAGAGACATGGTGCATTCAGTGTTTCAGTTAACTTCCTATGAATGATTAGCTCACTGTTGCATACAATGGAGATACCCAACTGGTCTTAATTTACATTAATTAGTTGTATCCTAAGCCGTAGCACATTGAATATCAGATTAAAATCTTAAGAGGCAATGTGATCTACCAGATAAGGCACAGGACCAGGATCCAGAAGAACTGGATTCTGCTCCTGGCTGACTTCAAGGTACCTAGCTCTCCCATCTGTGCCTCAGATACTCAATTAGTAATGCAAGAGAACAACTTTCTCTGAACAATGCTCTTTAATGCATACCAAATCTCAGCGTTGCAACTTGCAGAGCATTTAGGGTGTACCTGCCTTTGCACATCAGAGAATGGCAATGGGATGTCCTTGTTTCAGGAGTGATTAGCGTTTAGCCCAAGTGCCTCTTTATTGGTCCCCTGGGCATGAATGACTAAGCCAATAAGGCACCAAGAGGTGCATATTGCAGTATAATTAGCTTCTTGTGCTCTCTATCAGGAATGCAGCCGGTTCCTTGTATGTCAGTGACCTGCATCCTTGTTTCAGGAAAACCCTCTCTTTCTGCAGTGGCTGTAAAGATCTCCTGCAGAAACGGTGAGTGTTTTAGCGTTCAAGGCCTGAGGAACTCAGAGAGGAAGAAGAATAATTAGATGCGTTCACCTAGATGAAAATATAGATACCAAATGCCAAATGAGCAAACATTCCCTAACTATTTTTACCCAAATCTCAAAAGCCAATGGTTGGGAACATCATGGTCCTGCTGCCAAAAAAACACTATGAACATGGATTACGGGACATCACTTTGTCACAACCTAAAGATCGTGACACACTTCTACATCTCCTTCAACTAGTGATAATAGTCACAGAGTGAGCCTCCATCACTCCATGACAGAATGTCTGTAGACTACTTTAGCCTGGCTCTCCACTGTACTGAGAAAAAAGCTTTGAGGGAAGGTGGGATTCAGTGCCCCGTTTTAAGCATAGTGAAGATTCTCTTCCAAAGCTGTTTTTTCAACTGTGTCACTCCTTTTGGTCCATCTCTGCATTTATTCCTCTTCCTTTAACACCTGAACTCATTTTGTTTCATTTTTTTTGGCCCAAATATCTCTCATTCATTTTAAAGACGACTCCTGCCTTTAGTCAAACCATGGTACCAGGGAATACCATCAACTTCCTACATTTTTTAACAAATACTCATGATTTTTCCCTCTGTCCACTGTGTTCCACAGGGTGGAGCTCCTTTAAAGCATCCTACGAGTAAATTCATTATCCACCCTCAAACTTTCATTTTCTGCCCATAAAAAATGTTACAACACTTACTGTGCCATTTCACCACCAGCTTGAGCCTGCAATAGAGAACATTGCCACTAAGAAAGGCACTTCCCTCCCACCCAGACCACTCCTTTTTGCCCCTTTTTGATCCCCTGACATGCGCCAGCAGAAACAGTTGCGTATCAGCAGTGAAGAGTTGGGAAACTGACATGGGTAAAAATAACTATGTTTTGCTCGGTCAGCTGTTTTCTGCATCAATGCTTGTGCTGGGCATTAGGGAGGGAGAACAGGAGATGAAGAAGCTGGAATAATCAGCCAGAGAAAAGAACAGGGCACTCTGCCTCTTTTGGCAGTGCTACTGTTTTTTGTTGGCTTAAACTGCTTGTAAAGTCATGGTACCAGGCCACTGGCCCCACTGCTTCTCATGCAAAGGTGTATCACCTCACTGTTTCCTTGTACCCCTCTGTCTGTCCTTCTGACGGTCTTCTCTTCGGCCATTTGGCACAGTGGAATTTTAGAACGTATTGGATTTTGTACAGTGATTTTAAAAAAGTAATAATAGTTACAGTAATAGCAGCAAATACATGTAGTAAGAGAAATGTCTCAACCAACCCAAAATGATTTTTCACTCTTTTTTAAAAAATCATAATATTTCCTCACAAAGCAAAAATTCTGGTTCATGTAGTTCTTTTGGGCATCGATATATCTTGCTGCAAAGTGGAAAATAAAAATCTGCAGAAGTCAGATGTGCCTGCACCAAAAAAAAATGGTTCCTAACAGTTTGCCTCGCTCTGCTGAGAGCTGGTGCCCACATCTCTCTTGCAGAACTTTTTTCTAATTTATTTTTAAGAGCTACCAGCAGTTATTCTTTTGAGGCACAATGTTATCCTTCTGAGAGAGACAGGCAAGTCTCGCTGCCTTGGAAAGTCATTTCCCACAGCCACAGAATCCACCAGTCTGAAATGTTCCTGAAAGGGCTTTAGCAAAGTGACTTCTTTTCTCACTTCCCCTCAGCTGTTGTCTCTCAGCCGCCTGCGGCTTTGAAAACCCAGAAGGTGAAACAGTATCTAGAAGCACTTCCACATGGCAGTGGCAGGAGAGAAGGGACCTTTTCAGTCTGAAATGGCAGCAGAGGAAGCACACAGATCTGATGGAAATCCTGGGGAACTCGAGGCAGCTCCACTATCTTCAATACTCCTTCCTTCCTTCCTGATGACGGGAACAGAGTCTTCCCAGGTCCTGCAGTCCCCTGGGAGGATTCCTGGGGCTGGAAAGTGACCTGTAAAATCAGCACAGACAGACTTATCAGCAGGACTTCCTTGTTCCCTGGGAATGATGCTTTGGAGAGCCTCCCTCTCCTTGTCTTGTCCCCTTGCTTCTTTCACCTACCTACTACCTTCTTTGTGCAATCTCACCTCATTGCCAAATTACCGTAGCAATGGCGACCATGTGTGAGGCCAAGAGAAGATGGCTGTGAAGCTCTTAGAGGTGTACAGGTGTCTTCTCTGTCTTTAGGAGAGAAGTGAGCACAGGCCAGTTTCTTTGGGTTTGTGAAGAGCCCACGGCATTGCTGCACCCCGGGTTTAGCACACCGTACCAAGGTAAGGTTGGGCTCATATTAGCACACGTCGCTGTGCCTATACTAGCACTTTGGGTTGGGCTGTTTGCACGGTGGGGAAGCAATTTCCCCGAGTGTCTGCACTTACCACACACTGATTTGGCTGCAGAGCGGTTCTGGTGCACCTTGTCTAGATTCTTCCTGGGGAAGGCTAAATACACGTCCTTCCATGTGCTCTAAGCCCTAAATTGGGCAAAAGGGTCCAGGCTAAAACCACTTCTTTGGGCAGCTTTGAATCGTGTTCTAGGGACATGTGATGCAGGAGACAAGGCAAAATCCAGACCCGCTTAAATCCCCGGCGCCACATAACATAAAGGTGTAAGGGCCTCAATGCCACCTGTTTCTGTATAATACCACTTCTCTCATGCCAAATCACTTGCTAATGAAGACATAGCCACTGTTGTGTGATTATATCCTCCCTAATTTTCATCATCCAGGCACGAGTTTCTTACATTTCCTTCTGTTCTGCTTACTAAAAGCCTTGATTGCAGAAAAACAGCATAAAGAAACCTGCTGTAATGCTGCCAATTTGATGCGTACTTTGAACTGAATTTTCAAATATATTTGAAAACTTACTATTAAAATGTTTAATGTTCTCATTTCTATCTTCCACTGATTGCTGACACTCAGTAGAAATAAACCCTCCTCCCTTTTACATGTATTTTGATGATTTTAATAGCAATTTCTTGCTTTGAAAACTTAAAAAAAAACAAAAAAAAACAAACATGAAAACTTCATAGGGCAGATATAAGCATGGGCAATGCACATCTGGTTCTGTAACCAGGGTCTCTAGTACTCTAGTGATAACTTCCCCTGGGATTTTCTCATTCTTTTTTCACAAAACAACCAACACATTTCCTACTCTGCTAGGTTTTGTATCAATGTCTGATCTATGTTAGAAAGCTGTCGCATTTCTGGTGTTGCCTGAATGTCAGACTACTTTCCCCCCAAGAATTTATCACAAGAAACAGGCAGAGTACCGGGCGTGCTAATAATATTTGTTTAATGACTGTCTCAGTTGCACCAGAGTGATAAACCAGCAAACAGAGTGAGCACTCTGGCAAAAAGCTCATCTTTAAAGGTGTATGATATCGTGTCAAAACCAGCTACAGAATATTTACTGATGGCTCAGAAATATTTCTCACCTCTGTCTAAACGTAGCACATTTGAAGCAAGAAAAGAGGGACTGCATCACAGACAGGAAACATTAAATAATTAATTACTTCTTTTTGGCACAAGTTGTACAGCCCCAAGCTTCTTATAATGTATAAAATAGAGTACACCTGTCATGTCTTGAATGAACATGAAACCGGGACTTGCAAAATTAAATACATCTGCAACAAATTGTCTCAGTTTCAGATTGGAAGTTATATTTGTAGTAGGTAGTCACGTAGTAGGATAAGTGGTTTATGCATGTGTGCTTTTTAGTAGGTGGATTTCAGTTTCTACCTTCTGTCTTAGAAGCAGCAATAGTATTTTGGCATAAGGGCTTATACTGGGGGTAGGGGAATCAATATTTTTCAATTTAAAACATGCCAGCGGTCCTAGTAGTTTGGTACATAGGTATATTCTTTATATGACAGACAGAAACTGCTTTTGTCCTAAAGGTCACAGGAGTGAAGGTCAATGGTGCTTGGCCCCACTGCTACCTTGCGTCTGCTGTAAAATGTTGGTCAAGACAAAGTCAATACTTTTAACATATCTGTGTCCATTTTCACTTCCCACCCCTAAGAAGGTATGCTTTGGGCAACCTAAGCTCAGGTACCAGAAATTTAACTGGTATAAAATGGGACTTTGCCTAGACTC
The DNA here is from genome assembly GCA_013398815.1 of Ibidorhyncha struthersii. Lineage (NCBI taxonomy): Eukaryota > Metazoa > Chordata > Aves > Charadriiformes > Charadriidae > Ibidorhyncha > Ibidorhyncha struthersii. Next base: position 494,190 of record VZSZ01008382.1, read on the forward strand.
ATTTGCTGAGCTGAGAAGCCGTGTGTGGGAATTGCTTCCAGTATCCCTGTTAGGTTAACCAGAATTCGTTTTGGTATCTTGGTGCTACAGTGGGCTGCACCATGTAAGCAGAGCAGGTCTGCCATGCATATGCCATACAGCTAATCTGTACATGTCTTAAGGTAATTTGTTAGGTATTTCCAGATTTCCCACAGCCTAGTCAAAGCTGTAGCTGTGTCTGGGCTAGCAGACATCTAAAGAAGCGTCAGCACTGTAGCCGATAACATGTGAAAGCAGAGAAAGGAGATGCAGAGATAGTAAAGAAGTAGAATAGGTCTGGTGACCACTGCTAGAGAAAACCTGGAGATAATGCTTAAGAGAATACTTGGAAAACCAACACAACCTAAAATCCCTTGACTGCCAAAACACTGGTAGGGTCCTTTTCCATCTTTCTTTATTTTCTAATGTATGAAAAGGAGTTATAAACAGAAAAGAAAAAAAAAAGAGAAAAGCAAAAAAAAAAAAAAAAGAGTCTAGGTGGGAAGGTACCTCTGGAGAGCTTCCAATCCAGCCTTTTGTTGAAAACAGGGCCTTAGACTAAGTTATCTAGGGCCCTACTAAGCCAAGTCTTGAGCATTTTCACCCCTTCTCTGTGCAGTCTATTCCAATGTTTTGTTGTTCTCTTGAGGAAGGATATTTTCTTAACACGACATAGAATTTCCCCTGAAACAACTTGTTCCCATTGCCCCTTGTTCCGTCACCATGTACCTGTATGGTAAGAGTACCTCTGTCTTCTCTGTAACTACCTTTCAGGTTTTGGAAGACTGTGATTAGGTCCCCTCAAGCCCTTTCTTCTTCAGTATGAGCAATCCCAATTTGTTTAACTTTTCTTCATATGAAAATTTCTCTAGTTCCCTAATTATCTTGGTGGCCCTTTGCTGGACCATCTCCAAATTTTTAATCTATCTCTTGATTTGGGGGGACCAAAACTAGACAGTATTCCAGGTGAGGCCCAGGAAATTCTGAGTAGAATAGAATAATCACATTGCTTGATCCTAAAGAAATTGATGTTAAAAGGACAAGACTTTCTCAGCTCTGTTCTAACATCTTCTAGTTTTGTCTTTCATTTTTCCATGTCATTCTCCTGGTTTCTCTATACATTTGTTCTGCTATATTTTTTTCATCCCAAGGCTAATCCAGGCTGACAACACTCTTTGTGAAATATGAATCCTTCCCAGGGAACACAACAAGATTCAGAGTGAAATAGCATAGAAAGTTTTCAGTATATTCTGGTGGTAAAATGGAAGGTAGCTTTATAGCTTTAAAATAATACAATGGAGAAACCATTGCTTCTCCTCCAAACAGTATGATCTTGCTAGAAGGAACTCCTGTATCATCAACTACAGAAACTAAATTTAACAAGTTAACCTCCCTGGGCCTTCCTCAAAAAACAGTGGGAAGAAATGGGCTCCTCCAGGCCTTGGAAAAATAATAAGAATTTTAAAAAATAGAAATATTGATAAGCTGTTAATCTTTCTACAGCAGACGACACAGGATTGATCAGAGTTTATGATGGAAAGGACATCACCCTTTTTGTGGGGTTTCTTTATGCCGGAAAACACAGGGGATTGGTTCATTCCTATTGCCGAAAGCTCTGGAATGGCTGCTTTGGCACAGCTGTGGCCCTCTGGCTCTATGACTGTCTTGCAGTTTGGCAGCAGTGTAAATTAAATAGGGAGAACAGTCACCAGAAACCTGGGCACCTATGGCAAGGCAGCAAGCCAGGGTGACTTGTGAGATGATCCAGTTTTGAAAGAGAACAAATGCATCAGGAAACAGGAAGGTTGGGGTCTAAGAAATGTCTATGGGGTGATTTTTTTCTTAATTGTTATTCTTTTAGCTCAAGAAGCAAAGGATCAGTGCTCCCTTATTTTATAAAATATGTCAATTACCCTGCTTTGACAGATAGGCTTATAGTTCAGATATTGCTCAGCATTTGCTGCCCTTTTCCTCTATTGTATCTCTCAAGTATGTTTTTATTCTTTGAAAGATAATGAGAGGTCTCTCCTGGGAAAAGGTAATTCATGAATGATAGAGCCACTGAAACAGCAGCTGAGGTCAGCTTGGCAGCAAGCACAGCTGGTGAGCTAATAAAGCCAAAATTTCTTATGGATTCCTTTCATTGTGGCCATGTGATGAATGTCATCCTATACCATCTCCAGTTCTTCACAGAGGAAATAGAAGGTTGGAATATTTTTGAAATATGCCTCCGTTAGAACCTGCTCACTCTCTACCTCTAAAAAACCTTAACTGAATGCTAATTTCAAAGTCTGTAACATATGTCAAAGAGCATCTTGATTCTTCAGCAATAATTGATTATTACAGGGAACAAAAGCAAGGTGCTGATCCTCTAGATCATCACAGACATGGAACACTATGGTATGGAGTATTTTATTAGATTTCATTATGAAGAGTATCAGGTCTTTGAAACTTTGGTTCTGTTCAGAACAATGGCAGAGTGTTGGTTCAGTTTCTGTGACATTACTAACATTGATTAGACAGGGGCCTTGAGTTTTAAATACACTGAAGAGTCTTTCAGATTCTCCTAGAAGTAGATCAAATAAGAATGGCTTGAAAGAGCAGGCTGCAACATCACAGGGCTTTGTATCAGCATGTTTCCATGGTCACAATCAGGTAGCGAGGAACACTTTTGTAAGCGCATCTCAATATTCTTTGTCGACACTGACCTTCTGGTGTCATATGGCTTTCTTAAACATTACTTGTGTTTTGTGCTGAATCGCTTTTCATCACACAAATCAGGTTACAGATAGGGAAAAAAACAAGAATGCATCTTGCCCAAGAGTTAACAGGACTCATATCTGGAGAACACTTGGCAACCTTGGAGATGGCAGTGACTGTCTTTGGCAAGGGCCTGGGCTGCCGAAAGATACTCAGTTGTCTCGCTGGAATACCCATGCATGGACTGATACCTTCAAGTGACTTCACAGTAACAGTGAGATCCAGTGCAGCTCTTCGTGCTGCAGTATCACTTATCAGACCCAGGTCTTGGACCTTCCTGTGCTGGAACTATGTCTCTCTCCATACAAGAGGGAGACCAAATCTGTAGCAAAGAGTAGAAGCATTCACTTGCTATTTGTCCATCCACATGACCTGGGCCCCTTTACCATCTGCAGGGTTGGCTTCTATAATGCACTGAGTGATGACTTAATTTTCCAAGACAGTTAGCATTCTTGCAGAGGCCTGTTAAATACACACGGCACAGAGCCACCTATTCCCAGCTTTGCCTGCCTTCTTGAGGAGAGTGAAGAGAGGTTCAAAGGTGCTTTGTGCTCAGAAGGAAACTGTCCCGGGTTTCCTATTCTGAAGAGAGCGATCCACCATACAGCCCTATCAGAGCTGAGGGTTTTTCAGGTAATGGTGCTGAGTATCCATACTTTGTTTCCAGCTGAGTCCTAGTTAAGATGTCTAAGTCCTCACCTGATTTAGCCCCCATGCCCTCACACCCCTTATAATTTAAGGAACATAAATAACAACAGGACAAGGCTTACCATTCAGTATTACACAAACATCTGTATTTGAGTCTCTCAAGAGCTGTTGGCAAAACTCATCCAAAATTGTCTGATTTTTGCCAAAAGGCCTGAGCTCTGGACCAGAAGAAAATTGCTGAGATAAAATCAACTTTGGGGAAGAACCAACCGCTGAATGTCTAATGTAAAGACTTTTCCCTCCCCTGGGAATATGGTAGCGGTCCTCAGTGAAGAGTAGGATACCAGTGCCTATCTGGATGGTAAGGTCACAGGTCCTTCCCAGTCCTGTTCTCTACAGCTGGGGGAAGTTTCCACCTAAGGTTCAGAAAATTATTAGTCCCTCAGTATCCCAACACGTTTCAGTCTGGAACTAACTTAAGTGAAGTTTTCCATATGAATAATGAAAATAAGTTTGTTTGGTTGGTTGGTTTTAAGGTCAATTTTAAATATGGCATATACATAATACTTTTTTTGTTCCTCAAGAAAAAAGAGCAGGTTTCACCACTGCAGTTCTTGACCACCTTACTGGAGAGCAACAGCAAAATCAGCCATGTTTGGCCACGCTGTGCAACAAACTTCAGTGGAAAGACCAGAGCTAGCACCAATCGAGCCCAACACAGCAGCACAGCCCAGTTGAAAAGGGCACAGCACTTTTCAAATACACCTGCACTGCTGCAGGTCAGAAAGTAGATCTGGTGAGTCTCTGCTCTGCTCTATTTATATGATGAAAACAAACCTCCAGTGATTTCAAATGAGTGAGGCATGACCAGTTCAGAGGTTTTCAGCAGTGTAAGAAAAACAATTTTTCTGCCCAATGACACTGGGTCATGTCCCACTGAGGAAACAGGCTGCCAAGAAAGTGGATCTGGGGGGAAAACCCTGTAAAATCAGCCTTGCTGATTCTTTTGGAAGGATAAGAGCCTCTGCTGCCTTTGGGAGTAGCTATGCTCCTACTAATAGCTGCTGTCTCATATTCCAATGCCACAGCACCACTCCGGGCTTTCCAATGTTCTGGCATCCACAGAACATGGACTAGTCACAAGCACTATGGCCAATTTGCTGGCCCTAGAGGTCTGTTGCTCTAAACAACTGCCAACTTCACCTATGCCTAGAGGCAATCCAGTGGCGACCAGTCTGACACTGGTTAAGTTCTTCATCGTGATGCCCAGAATCATTTAAAATTGTGCTGGCGGGATCTTTCAGGCCATTTATGTTCTCTAGATATGTATGGGATGAGCAAAATTTCACAGGCAAACATTTTCTTCTTGAAAAATGCATTTTTAAGTTGAAAGAAACAGTCTGTAAACCTGTGTGATGTCCTTCAAACCAATTTAAGCAGAGAAGACCAGGGAAAATGTCCAACAATTCTACCTCTTGAGTTTGGGTATTTTCAGAATGAAACATTGGAAATTTTTTTCAAACCAATTAATTTTGAAATTTCTTTAAATATAATGAAATTTTAAATAAGGATGACTGACAACCTTGTAAACAGTACTTTTTGTTTGATGGGATTTGCAGGGATTTTGACCTTGGATTGTGAATCAGAGAGCCAGCTGTCTGTACACATCTAGCAGGTAAAGCTTCCATTCTTCTCACATCAGAAGTTTCTAAAAATTCATTGCGCTCGGAATTGTTATGAAAGCTCAATTCAGGAACTGTGTAACACCTGATTGGACTCCAGCATGGCTGTGGAAGGCAGCAGAAAACAGGTTTTCGAGAAATGCTGGCCATTAGCATTGAATGCAGATCTGATCTGGACACCAAGTAGCCTGGAGGAGACAATAGCACAGAGAGCAGGAATGTGTTCTTGGTAGCAGGAAGGGCTGTGAGGTAAGGCTACTGCTTTCTCATGTCCCCTAACCTGTGAAAATTAATGCTTTTTAGATTTTCATGGAAGCTTTCTTTAAGCTTCCTTTAAGGTATTTTGCTGAAGCAGTTAAACTTTTAAGAGTGCCCAAACTGAAGCAACTGTTCCTATTTTCAGTGTCGTCAATGGGCTGACAAGGTTGAAAATTAAGGTTTTTCCTACAGATGTGGAATAGCTCATGGGAGCATTGAAACAGTTTAGGCGTGTTAAACTTCAGATTCAGACTTCAAGGATTTGCATGAAAGGTCTAAAGTGCTTCCACTAAATGCCACAGGGTCTAGGATAGTCTGTAGACTATTAGATTCCATTACTGCTCTCAAAAATACCTTGATATACCAAGAATGCTTAAAAATAAAGCAAGTGTAAGATTTCTTGTTTCTCAGATTTTTTTTTTTCAAAAAATGTTTTTTATTTTCCATAAATCTTTCAAATTTTTGTGGAAAAAAATAAAAATTGGTACGAGACATTCGTTGTTGTTGAACTAAACATATTAGAAGTGAAACATAAACTGGCTGTTCCAGGGGAGCAGAGGGTAAGGGAAAAAATAAGGACTTTTTCCTAAAGTAATAAAGCACACTGAACCCAAAGTCTATTGTGAACACTCCAGGTGGGCAAATTTATTTTGTTATCCTGCATACAAACCCTATGAGCTATTGATAATGATTGTTAACTTTGTTATAGCACACTTTAAATCACTAACATACTATAATTGTCTAATAAACTAAGAAAATAGAATATGTTCTCTGTCACCTGCTAAACAGATGGCAAGGAGTGTAAATTCATTTATTTGACTTTCTTTTTTTCATTGCTTTGGGCATCTCAAATTTAAATAATCAGATTCAAAGCACTAGCTTCAATCTAAAACAGGCATGCTTTGGAGAAAGTAAGGATCCTTTTTCAAAGGAAAAAAAGGGCTCTGGTAAACAGTAAGCAATTAGCCACAACATGCTACCAGGGATTGTTTAATTGAGGCTGCCATACTAAATTAACCAGATACATGCCCTTGGAAGGACTAGTAAATCAGAATTACTTACAGATGTTTTCAATTATTCTGTATGAAAGCATGAGCTGCTTCTTTGATTTTTTTATTTGTTTTTCCACTCCAAGGAAAATTAAAATGCAAAACAAACTAACCCGGTCCTTCTTTCTCCCTAAATGGTAGGAATGATGGCATATTAGCTGCCGAAATCTCTCTGGGTTTCTTGGCAAAACTGTCTGTGGATGGATTCAAAAGGCACGAGTAACTTACAGTTCTCATCTGACCTTAATGCCCATCCTATCAAGCTAATCTGCCCTAGTTTAAAGCTTTAAAGAGCAATTATGACTGCTTAGCTTTACATGTGCCATAGATCATTTGCTGTGGGAAGCATCTGGAGAACTGTAAACCAATTCATAAAGTACTAGGGAAAATGTCCTTGCTGCCACTTCCAGATTGAATGCTTCAAGTATAGAAAAGCTCTCTCCCAGCACTGAGCCAAAGAGTTTTTGATTCCTAGTTAGAATGGCTCTTTGAATGGTCTTGCAGTCTTGTCTCTTGAGTTTCCTCATTTTGGTCTTTTGGCTTTTATTTTTTGATCTGTAGATACCATTTTCAGGAGGTTACTGTCTTGCAAGTTCCCAAATACATTAACTAAATTTGTAGGCCAACAACAACTACTATGTCCCTGAGGACAGTTTGTAATTAGACAGTATACATCTGCACTAAGGGTAGATTAACTGCACAAAAGCAGACGGAGTAAACAAAGAAAAGGATCTTACTTGAGTAAGTCATCAATGAGATGAGCTCAAATCTTGTTATCATTTCTTTGGAAACAAAAAAAAAGACAAAAACGAGTCTTTAAACTTGTTAACATTGGTTTAGCTGGTACCTAGAAAGGCTCCTGCAACTTTATTTGAAGTACCAAAATCCCCAAGTTTATGTCCCAAACTCCAGGCAGCCCAGTAGATAGATATTCTAGGTCATCCTCTGGGGCACCAAACTATCTCTGGCACCACCATAATTTGTATAATTTAAGGCTGGGCACCTGAAATCCAGACTTCCAACACTGAAATTTTCTTTTTAGTACATATCATTCCCAGCATAGTCCTTGAACACAGGACTAGAGGGTCACTGGCTGAGAACACTGCGTGTAGCACTGAATCTGAAGTATATGGGGCCAGCACATGAGAGAAGCCAGCTGGGATGTGAGTCTGTAACTCTGTGATATGAGCACGCTGCGGGTGGATCCTTAATTCTTAGTCCATTCTCAGCCCAGTTCTGTACATTGTCTAATGGCTAGTAAATATAAAACAGCCTGGCTAAGAAAAGTCTAAAACTTTATATGAAAATAAGTGAAATCTTGCACTGTGTTTGCTCAAATCAAGAAGAGATCATATAAACCTGGTGCCATAAACAAGATACAAACTACTTACCCACAGGCACTTAACAAGAGCACCAAATTAGGAGGTTATTTACTATTGGCTTCTCTTCTAGTCACTGGTGAAAGATTGGTACTTCCAGCATAGAGCAGGAACTCACCCAGAGCAGAGATCTGCATAAACACAGGACAAGCATGAGACGGGTCTGGGATGGGGCACAAGCTTGACCCTATAGAGTCTATAGTCAGAGTCCTGTGTGGACTCACTCAACATGACTCAGAGTATCAGACTGTCACAAGCTGTTAAATTTATTATTTGAAAATATTAAGTCAGGTAGTTATAAAGTATCTGTAAAAATGTAGTACATAAGGAAAAAAAAAGTTTTCATTATTTATTTAATGTCTTGCTTTCTATGACTCAAAAAATACATAGGCTTGATCTCCAGAATGAAAGCTTATACTTGGGGTTGTTTAGTCTGAAGAAAAGGAGGCCGAGGGGAGACCTTATTGCTTTCTACAACTACCCAAAAGGAGGTTGTAGAGAGGTGGGTGTTGGTCTCTTCTCACAAGTTACAACCGATAGGACAAGAGGAAATGGCGTCAAGTTGCACCAGTGGAGGTTTAGGTTAGACATTAGGAAAAACTTCTACACTGAAGGGGTTATCAAAGACTGGAACAGGCTGCCCAGGGAAGTGGTTGAATTGCCATCCTTGGATGTATTTAAAAGCCATCTAGATATGGTGCTCAGGGACAAGGTTTAGAAGTGGGCCTGGTAGGGTTAGATAATGGTTGGACTTGATGATCTTAAAGGTCTTTTCCAGCCATAATGATTCTATGATTCTATGATAGTACCCATTTTTAATTTAGCCTTGCTCCAGAATCACATCTCATACATGCAAAAGATGGTAAACAGTGATGGCCAGTGATTTTTAATGTTAAGAATAATGATTGGTATATGTACTGTCCTACAACCAGCATGTAAGTATGAAGAGATCAGATGACTTCCTGTAGAATTATAAAGGTAGCGTGTCCCACTATTTAGCAATTGCTCAACACTCTAACCATGTATTGTCAGCCTAGGTTTTCAGGTGAATTACCACACTATTTCCTAGCTTCTGTGGGTTTAAGTTTATCCCTCATGTTATTTTAATGTAGCTTTGTGGACTTTAATTTCCTTTGAGGATTTTATAGAAGTAAAAGTATTACCCAAATGCATTAAAAATACTAGTATTTGCAGATTGTGTTTTTTTCCTGCAGTCTGGAAGCAGCTCCCACAAAACAGGAGGCCATTAACTGCAATGAACTGTGGAGATATTGCATGGGTTGCTTCTAAGACATTTACTGATGGAGATAAGGGGTTTGAAAGCTGGTTTTGGTTATGGAAATACTGACAGCAGCAGTATTCTTTTCATTAACATCACAAGACCTTATAAAAAAAAAAAAAAAGAGAGAGCGAGAAATCTATACCGTAAGACCAGTTGTGAAGATTTTCAGAGCTTGCACTTATAGGGAAGCTCACATAAAAAAAAAGGGTGCCTCATATAAGTTATAAATGTGGGCAAGCTTAATTGCTTTTCCAATTCTGAAGATTCACAGCTAAGGCATGGCCTGTCCCTCGCTCCCCTGACCTCCACTTTTAGGAAAAATAGACAAACTGATGTCAGTGAATGAAACAGTAGGGATGAAGCACAAGCAGCCGTTGATGAGACCTGGGAGATTTATGACTTGAAGGTGGCTGGAATTTAACCTGAAGGTGAGCTAGTCACTGCAGTGCAACAGTGTTAAAGATTCCTACTAATCTGCCCTGCTCAAAACATTGGCATCTGCAACTACTGCACTAATTTAACCTTCTGAGTCGCCGGAAGGTTTAGTCCCTTATTTAGCACTTTCCACTGAGCTGTAACAGAAGCTTTAAGATTGCTATTCACAACCATCATGGAAGATTACAGTTGGAGCAGTAACTATGGTCTACAAGCTTAAATTTGTGATCTGTTCCCTCACAAGGGATCCCTGAGTAAAGCCAGAAAGAAATAGAAATGCAAAGCCAGACCCAGTTTCAAAGAGGAAGGGAATGGCAAGCTTACAGCAAAAGAGAACTTAAAAAAATATATCTGAAGTCAAAGACAATCCAGAGGGAAAAGGGAAGCCTAAAGTCAAGCCAAAGAAAAGACCATGTAGATCAATGAAAAGAAATATAAGACATTTATATATAGACAGTCAGATGATCACGGGGCAGAGCAGTCCTCCTGGCAGATTCTGAGGTTGATAGCTTGCCCTTTCCTTTGTTAAATGTCCATCAAGGCACTGTCAGGGTCCAGAATAATGTTAAGCATTTTGAAAGTTAGGAGAGCAAACAGACTAGAAAATACACAAAGAAATAACAGTCTCATGACCCCTGAAAATTTAATGCTTGTGACCTGAGCCTGTAAGCATCCAGTGTGCTCCTGTTTCGAAGGATGTTTGCACTACTTGTTTGCACCAGATTTCTGTCACATTTAATGCCATGTTTCAGGTGTCCTCTGGTAGTTTGGAAGGCCCAGAAAAGAAATTTCAGTCTTGCTCATACTTGGTGCCCATCTTGGCAAGGTGAAGGAGAAGACAGCCTTCCTCTGGTTTGCCACAGTTGGAGATAGGATTTAGGCAAGGAGTGCTGAGGCACATGGTGGCATTCAGTTCCTGTACTACTTGTAAGACTATCATGTTCAGGATTTAACCTGTAAACCTATCTGGGGTCAGAAGGTAATTTTTTCCAGCTCATGCAGGAACCTTGCTCTTCTTTGTAGTGTGTATGCCTCATAAATAAATAGCATTATTTAACATATTTGCAGTTTTTGCAAAAATACATGACATTGGATTCTTCTTATTGCTAGCAACTAGACTGAGTGAACTGAGAGGAAGCATCTTTCCTGATCATGTAGACGTTTGTAAATGCCTGAAGCTGAAGCACCAACCTTTGAGGCACAAAATGCCTTTTCCTGTCTCTATTCCTCCTCCTTACCTACCCCTTAACTGTGGCTCTAAGTTCCCAGTGGTTTGCAAAAGGGATTTAAAATAATGTGGGACAAATCTGTGGCAAATCAGTCCTTGTAACACCTCCTCTTCCTAAATCTGGCTGCATTTTAAGACTCACAAAATCCATTTTAGGTATTGTCAGTTGACTTGCTTAGCAGTTTCAGAAAAAAAAACAAGCAAAAAGTCTCTCTTCTGATGAGCAAACTCCAGGTTTTCATATCCAAGCTGTGTGTAATCCAACTCCTACAAAGTCAGTAAAGACAAAAAATAACATTTCTGTAGTGACTGCTCCCAAGAAGGAAGGAGGAGCTGAGAGTAAGTAGCTGCTGCTCCCACTGACCCCCATTTTTGGCACAGCAGAAGCACGTATCAGGAAGCCTCCTCAATAAGGTGTAAAAGAAACAAGAGTTTTCAAACCCAGTGTTCCTGTCCTGCCAAATATTCATAGAAGCTGCTGGCAAAATATATGCCTCCTCCCGTTTCGCTGATGGTCCACAGAGGGAAAGGCAACCTTCGCAAGAACTTGAGTGCTGTGCACTTTTCTACAGCACAGGGCAGAATTCACTTCCCACAGTAACCCAGAGCAAAGCCTGACAGCATATGTGACAGGAGGGTAACTGAAAATAGGAAGGAGACTGGAAGAGACAAGCCATGAGGTCCCTTATTGTTCTGTGCTCCCCAAAGGGAAAAATGACAGCATCTAGAGAGAGTTGCCCACATTAATTTCTGAGGAATTTGTTGGCACAACTCCGGTGAAGGAAAACAAAATCTTAGATTTTCCCTCCTTTCAGTAAAGGCAAGGTTGTCTCCACTGCAAGTATATATATATATACACACACGCTAAGATGGAGCATGGAGACAAACACAGGGTCCCAGTTAAATCCTCAGCAAGTAGGTAATGCATTTTGGATTTGATTGACACTGTTCACCAAGGAATGTATCACCACCAGAGCCTAGCTATTAAAATGTGAAGTGTTCCAGCTTCTTGCAAGTTCCACAATTACTTAATAATCCCAAGAATTTAGGTCATTTTTTCAGGTTATGTTAAGTCAACTAAAGTGTCACATGCTGTTAGCTCACTTTAGATCTGGTCTTACATAATGCCACTGTAAAGCATATCCTGGTAGGACACATCAGAAATAAGAACTAAAAGCACATAGCTCTGTGTCCATAACTCAAAGAAAATTTGCCTATAGGACGGTAACAATGGGCATTTTCAGTCACCACTATGCTGAGAGGCTGCCAAATCAACTGCCTGACAGTGGCTTAGCAATTCAGGTTTTGTAGGGTTATACATGCACTATTAAAAAGTATGAATGAATCCATAAAAGCAGGGCTCAGTATTCCTTATTCTTAATTTATTTTCATTACTCTCTGAACTGTGACTTTCTTTTATAGCATAGCTGGGTATTCTGGTTGTAAGAAGGTACACGCAGAGATATTGTTCCTGAAGAGCATGTTACTGCTGCCAATGTTCATGCTTATATGATTTCTCAACAGTCATAATTTTAAAGCATGAATCTCAGCACAAAATGGCCTGTGTAAGAATCCGACACTGACACTAACCCTCCTTAACCTTCACCATCATTTCAACTTCATTTGCCCTGTTACAGCTGGGAAGAGTGTGGAGACGCCCTCACCATATCTGCGTACTTTGTGTCACAGATCCCTGAGGTGGTTCTGGCGAAGCCATTGAGTGCACACGATACAGCGTGGCATAGAATAGGCTGATGAAACGATTTTCATATGGTTAGGTAGCCTGTGGATCCAAGCTGGCTTGGCTGGACAGGCAAACTCTGCTGTCCTCTATGTTCTGCTTCTGTAGTTCACACAGTAAGTTCAGGTATCTGCTGTTCGATGCTATCACCTAGACACCTCCAAAATTTTATGCAGGGATATTTACATTGCTCTACATGTAATGTAACAGTGGTGGTATCAAATTGTCATCTATTTTAAAAAAAGCTTCAAATAAAAAAAAAACAGAAAACAAAACCTTTGGCCAAGCCTGCTACTTGGATATGCAAAAGTAGTTAAAACAGTATGAAGATATGCAAATGATCAACCAGCAGTATCTATTGAGCAATATGACAAAAACCTTCACATTTTCCAATCTGATTTCCTCAGCAAGCCCAGCTGAAATTGTTTCATATACTCTTATTTAACTAGTCACTAACACACTGACCATGCTAGACATGTCGAAATACAGATTTTAGTGTCTTCTGCAGTGACCAACAACTTCCTTATCCTGTCCTCCTCTGCCACATCTCATATTCAAGGTGAAAAAAATGATTCTTTTGGAAATCAGCGTAAGAATGGGTGTCCTCCATGTGGAAAGCCATGTGGTGTTTATTTTTTAGGGTATTAAAGAGATTGGAAATGAACTGTTCACCTGCATATATGTCTGTTCCAAGGTGAACGCTTGTCCATGTCTTCTCCAAAGAACGTCATTATCCAATCTGTTATGTCATATATTAGCCTGATCGCTGTTTGGGAAAAGCCAGAGATACAACCGTGTGATAACCTGGGTATTGCCGGAGATGAACCACTGCTGATCTGAAGTAACATTGCTCAGAAAGCGAAGGTTAGGGAAAAAAATAAACTGTGATGTTTTGGAATGAAATAAGATTTCTTAACACTGATTGGACTGTGTTGTATTTCAGTTTCTTTAACAGCTGTGTCTCCTTGAGAATAGCATTAGTGGTCTCAGTGTTGTGTCCATAGTCACTGGCTAATATTGAAGGGTAGGGAGTTCGTTTTTTTATGTGAGTGATTCAGATTTACCCCTGTGCTTACAGAACAACTGATTGCACGGTTAGGTTAGGCTCCGTCCAGTTTGTCATCCTTTGTTTCTGTTTCTGTTGTTCCAGAGATAGCATTACAGATGTGGGTGAGCTTTTCCGTGCGGTGGGATGAGAACTCTCTTCAGAAAAAGGAACTTGGTTATGAGACAGTTTTGAGGTGGTTTGGGGAGATTAGTCACTCTGCTGTCTGGAACACTTCTGTTAACTGCGATTTTGCAAATCTTGCTGTAGAGGGGATGGAGAATTTCTTGGTCTTTCCCAAGAGGTGATACAGCAGGAGAAAAACGATGTTTGAGATAGTCTTCATGTAAACAACAAAGAATGAGCCCTTTCCTCTTACTCACCTGCTTATTGCCCAACTTACAGTGCTTTTCCCTATTCTGTTCATTCCTCTACAAGTCCACCCTTATCCCTTCTTCCAAACTGTTTGCCTCTGGTGGTCTATTCTTATCCCTATGTCTCCAATTCTGCCTCTGTATTTCTCTTTCCAGTCCCTCCAGATTTTTCCTTCCAGCAAGCATGTTCTCCAGCTGGGCTGTCAGATTGCTCACAACCGACAGGGCAGGGCTAAGTACAAGGAGTACCAGGACCAAGCCTGAACATCAGAGGGAGGAGAAATTGCT